>BSQZ01000050.1:2780000-2992500 GCA_033239005.1 Lamellibrachia satsuma
TTGACAGCGAAGTCAATGTTGTGATAAAATCCCAGAAGCGAAATTGAAAACTGGCCCAGATAACACGGCACGTCAATGCTCAGTCTAATGTAATTTCGCCTGCGCACTTGATTTATTTAAGCTCCAGTTCGGGCGTTGTAAGTAAAAAAAAAATGGTGCGAACCACGCTTTCCAATTACTGTAAAAACTGCCCCGTTCGTTGGCAATTTCGCCCTGATGTCTGACGCTGGTTCGGTTTCGACCTCCTACCGTGTATCGCGACTGAAATCCGATTACCGGTTACATTTAGATTTGTGATGAGGTGGTTCTCAAGCGTACACACTTCGCGGGTTAATTTCCCCTGTGGCAGAAATATCACAAAAGGGCCGTTTCAATTGTAAAACGGGACACGATTATTCCACACGAAAGCAGTTTACTTATTGCTTGCATTCCAGTTAGAAGTGCACGAAGGCTTACTTTTTGGGCCATAGTACGACAAGCTTGAGTCATTCAGTACAAATCTGCACGATTATCAATTATATATAAATAATTTGTCCTGGTAGTTCGCAGATAAATGTTTGCTGGGTTTGGCCGAATGAGCTGTACGCTGGCCTATATGTGGTTGATATGTCAGTTTATCACCCACCCCTTCTTGATAGTGGTTTTGAATAAAATTAGAAAAAATATTTAGTGTTCATATTACAGAAGGTCGTTGCATCAAGTTTTGAATTGTGATAGTAATTTATGTAATTGAAACTTTTAGATATATGTGAACCATTACCGTAAAAAGCTAGATGAGAGAGCATATTCAAACTGGTGTTATTGCATATTAAGCAACTCTGCATAAAACGCACCATTCGATTCATAATCTGAATTTGAATCGGAGACATTCCGCTGAACATGGCGTCATATTACAGTGTCTACAACCAGGTAGATTAAAACGATTCCTGATACCCCTGCGCTGTGTACTATAACACTCATCTACAATATTTATCTTGCACGTTCCAGAGACATATACCATAGAGAGATGCACAGTACAACATAAATAAACCCAACGTTAGCAGATAATGAATTAAAAGGCCATATGAAGTCACGACACATATATTTAACCATAGCCTGGCGCATACTAGGACCAATATTACTATATTTGACTTGTGTACCATCAAAGTAAAATGGGGAATCAGGACGACTGCCATATTTAATAAGTGAGCATTTTGACGGGTTAATTTAAAATCATATTCGGTTGCTGCATAAAGGTGAATGCTGCCTAAAGATGAATGCCTAGGTGAGTGCTGCCTAAAGGTGAATGCCTACGTGAGTGCTGCCTAAAGGTGAATGCCTACGTGAATGCTGCCTAAAGGTGAATGCCTAGGTGAGTGCTGCCTAAAGATGAATGCCTAGGTGAGTGCTGCCTAAAGGTGAATGCCTACGTGAATGATGCCTAAAGGTGTATGCCTAGGTGAGTGCTGCCTAAAGATGAATGCCTAGGTGAGTGCTGTCTAAAGGTGAATGCCTAGGTGAGTGCTGCCTAATGGTGAATGCCTAAGTGAGTGCTGCCTAAAGGTGAATGCCTAAGAGAGTGCTGCCTAAAGGTGAATACCTAGGTGAATGTTGCCTAAAGGTGAATACCTAGGTGAATGTTGCCTAAAGGTGAATACATAGGTGAATGCTGTTTAAAGAGGAATGCCTAGACGATTGCTGCCTAAATATGAATACCTATGTGAGTGTTGCCTAAAGGTGAATGCCTAGGTGAGTGCTGCCTAAAGATGAATGCCTAGGAGAGTGCTGCCTAAATATGAATGCCTATGTGAGTGCTGCCTAAAGGTGAATGCCTATGTGAGTGCTGCCTAAAGGTGAATGCCTATGTGAGTGTTGCCTAAAGACGAATGCCTAGGTGAGTGCTGCCTAAAGGTGAATGCATAGGTGAGTGCTGCATAAAGGTGAATGCCTAGGTGAGTGCTGCCTAAATGAGAATGCCTAGGTGAATGCTTAGGTGAGTGCTGCCTAAAGGTGAATGGCTAGCCTACGGCTCCTTTGGACCGTTATATTCTCTAAGTTGGCAGTGGCCGATCGGATCTTCATATGTCACGATGCCCTGTCCATTGCGTCTTCCAAAACTTCTGCCATCGCCATCTTTCTCCCAACCACGTCCTTCATTCTTATCCTGCGTTGCCCCCTGATGCGTTTGCATGCCATCGCAGCCTCCACGCCTATTTCATACGTACAACATGCCCGAACCACCGCTGTCCGATATTTATTTCTCCTCTCTCATTCTTCAGTACATCTTCTCTCTATCAAAGATATCCCCGCAATCCATCTCAGCATTATCATATCCGTTCTCTCGAATATCCTTCCTGCATTCTCGCGAATGACCCTACTGGGGCACATTGTATTTCAAATAAGCAATCACAAAACAAAAACATTTACATATTAAATGGGTTCTTCATACTGAACAGGGACTCCAAAAGTCACAGTGTCTCCTAAAGCCGACGTTAGTAGGACACTACCTCGACAAGACCTGTGTCGTGAACCTCACCAAACGGGTCAAAACATAGGTCTTATATAGTGTGGATATGCTTACACATTATATTGACATACTATGAAAACAGACTGTGTACATTGAAATCATCAGTGGTCTCTCGAGAAGCCAATGGCATCATTGTCCACTACGCCTGGAGCTTGTGGCTTAGGACGGTAATTTTGCTAAATCTTACTGTTAACCGTTACAGAGCACAACGACCGTTAGAGCACACTGTATATGTAATATTGTGCCGCACAGACGCAAACAACGCGCAGCGTCATCACTTGGTACAGAATTGTGTGTACTTACGTGTACTGTCACATAGAGCGATGTATACTGACGTGTACTGTCACATAGAGCGATGTTTACTGTGTCTGTTAGACACGGAACCAACCCACCACAGCGCAAACCTAAGTTAGCATGGTGCGATCATGATTTTAGTTTTCTTTTCTTTTCTGGCGCTGACGACTTGACAATATCTGGCGTTGACGATTTGGCATTCTCTGGCGCTGACGACTTGACAATCTCTGGCGCTGACGGCTTGGCATTGTCTGGCGCTGACCACTTGACTATCTCTGGCGCTGACCACTTCAGGTCATCATCATTATCTCTGATTCACCTTAGATCTCTTTCGGCCAAGGCTGACCTTCCAGACAAAGCCGCACCGATTCGTTCTGTTTCGGTCCACCTCCTTCATACATGTAACTGTCAACATGTGCTTATCAAAATGACTGAGGTTATTATCCATTCGACGCCACCTGATCGCCTCGCACGTGCGCGACCGATCGGCGATCGCTATACAGCTTCACATATGTAACCCAACAAAGCCACCAAAAGAAACACAACAAAGGAATACAAAATAAAGAAAGTATTTATTTGCAGAGACACAGTAATCATTGCATTGAAAGCCTGTGCATACAGAGTGTAGTCGGTGGTAGCAGTCTTTGCTTGCCGTTCATAGCTCAGTGAGTCCTTTACTGAGAGAAAGGAAGCAATGGTTTCCTTGGCTAACTGTGAGCGGTGTCATCCTAGTTTACCAAAAAGACCCACTCAGAATCGACATTGCTGCTAGGCATGATAAGATACAAAACATTTTGACACAGTTACGCGAATAATAAAAGGAAACTGACGAACGTTTTCTTCGCAATGTGTTGCGAATGACGAATGACGAATGACGAATGACGACGAGTTGACATGTACGGTCCCTGCACATTCGTGTTGGTAACTTTCTTGACGTAACCAATCCACCTCAGCCTAGGACTCCATCGCCTTCCTCTTCCTTCAACCAGACCTTTCGTTATCACTTGTTCCAATCAGTTATATGTTCTAGTCACATGTTCATAGTAGTTCCACCTCTGCTTAGCTATCACCGCTTCTAAGCTACATTCCGAGTTTAATCCTGTCTAGTACAGCTGCGTTAGTCCTCAGCGCATTCCGTGGCATTCTGTATAACGCAAGTGCCATTACAGTAATCCAAACAGAGAGCGAAGGATGCGTTTTGTAGGCCACTGCGACAATGGAGAGAACGAGACAGTGTCTTGATTGGTACACTGGATACTACAACACAGAGTGAGGAAACAAGAGAAAACCACACTCTCACCCTGAGACATAGGCTTGTGATAGGAGTTCAGCAAACATAACCGTGAAATGAGTGATTCCGTTTTTGATGCAGACAAAGATAACTTAAGCAGAAGAAGGCGATGGTTGGAGGAACCCAGTGCCGACCGAAAGGCGAAAAAGACTTAAAAATGCAGGTGCGGCAAAAAAAGATGGCGGCTGTGGCTGCACAGATTGAGAACTGCAGGTGCTGAAGACGCAAGGAATGCTTGGTGCAACCGCATCGGCATTGACAACAGACAATATGGCATGTCGTAGCTGGTTCAGCTCCAAACGAAGCTGAGTTATCGTCTACGTGTTGAAATTCAGGTCACGACTCCTCTCTTGTACGTATCATTATTAGCAAAAAGTCTAAGAGGAGAATTAGCTGATAATAGTGCATGACGTGAACCAATTTTAGCAACTGAGTGTTGCCTCAGGATGGACCAAAATAGCATTCACCAGTTAGACCGCATCGGTCCGTGACAACGCACGTGCATAGGCAGGTTGTAGTGGCCTGCATATGCCATCAATTCGGTTCTTACCGTGTGTAACTCCGGTACCAGAACTATTTTTTTTATTTAGGGACGGATAGGCAGCTGATTACACGTAAATATCCAACGGCTGGATACTAATTAATCTCGTTAGTCGCGGTAAAATCCAAGCAAAACCCAACCATCGTCAGTTATTATTATTTCATGGAAAAGATGAGTCATTATTCCACCGTTGATATTTCACCAGCTCCCAAGGAAAATGTGTTAACATTTATAATTCGCCGAACTCTCAGTTTGTCCTTATTTCTGGAAAGGTTTAACCGCAAACACCGATTTGAGTCGGTTGGTTGCGGTTGTTGTAATAATATATCAATACTGTAAGCGTAAATTCCCATTTTGCCAGTTTGCCGTTCTAGCCCTAATTGTTAACCAAAAGGTAAAGTGAAATGAATTCGACGTACTGCGCGTTCCACTGTTGTCGAGTGCAGCTGCACGTACGGCGACTAAGTATGTAAGGTTTCACATTTCTCTGCCTGCATATGTTATTTACTAGACCAAATGCAAACATCAACAAATATGTTTATTGGATTAAAGTCAATCAACTTAAAAAAATTCATGCTTATATCATGTCTCATTGTTGGCAATGTGTAACATTTTCTTTAACAAGTTATTCCTGTGCTTCAGCAGGCCTGCTAATTAAAATCGTCTTGTTCTGGTGATTGATAAATGTAGATGCAATGATACATCTCCTTGTTTTTAACCATAAACCTGCGAAAATGGGTTCATATGTGTAAGAAACCCGTTGTTTGGGGGTTCGAGGTGTGCGCATAATGCTGGTAATACATCATGAAAAACAATTCTAAACTAAAAATACATTTATTAATATTTTATTATCAATGGTCTGACGTTTCCCGAAAAGCCTCGCGCTCACAGGAAGTTATGTCGTTGTTTCAACCGGATATTGTATTTGTTGGAGAATTCTGACAAGTTGTGTGACGTAGAAACTCCACCGTACGTCCGAGTATGTTGTGTACGTCATTCGCTTTCAACGTGCGACGAAGTAGAATGATTCTTCCGCAATGTGCTTGATGTGCTTCCGATGGACGAAATGGGGCAACACATGTTGATTGTAAGAATGTGGAATACTGGTGGATATCTCTATCGATCCTGGTCTCTGTTGTCTCCCGAAGTCTATAATAACAATTCGAATTCGGCATCGGCGTTATACGAACATAAATAATTTCAACAAACCCATGCATTCAAACATGCACATGCACACGCACACACGCACACACGTTTTTGTTAATGGATTGTATTTGTATCCTGCAGAGATACTGGAAATGTACACTTGACATGTTTTATAATTATATTAATTAATAACAAAGGTGATCTGACCACGCAACTTTCTTCAAAATAAGAGACAGTGAGTAATGGCCAGCTACTGATCGGTCTTCGGCAATTGTTTGCCAGTGCAAAGAGTCTTAATCGTTCAGATCCCTTTTGTTTACATCCTTGTATCTCAATTTAGGTCTGCCTACTTGGCATTTGCCTTCAGTTAGTTCCCCTATGAGAATGATCACCTGGAGACGGTCAGTAGACATGCGATGTACGTGCCCAAACCATCGTAGTCGTCTATGTTTATCAATGTTGCTCAGTGGTGTTGAATTGCAACGTTGTAGAATCCCAAGGTTGGTGACTTTGTCCTACCATTTTACGCTAAGGATCATTTTACGCTAAGGATCATACGTAGGCAGCGTACATGGACGCTGTTTAGTTTCCATTCCTGTTTGCGACAGGTTGTCAAAGTCTCTGCACCATACAACAGGATGCTGGGAACACACGCATGATACACTTTCAGTTTTGTACGCAGTTTCAGGCTCTTGTTGGACCAGCCTCTTTTTGAAGGTCTTCCAAACGATGTTGCAGCTTTGCCTAGTCGTGTGTTTTATTCCTTGTCAAGCGTGAAGTTGTTAAACATGATGGAACCTGAGTATGCGTAATTCTCAACAGTTTCGAGTGCTTCATCATTGAAGATGACGTTGACTTCTTGAGTCTCATGTGTCGTGATGATGGTCTTTTTGACATTGATTTTGAGGCCAAAAACTGTGCAGGTATTAGAGAAACTGTTTATGATATACTGCAGCTGTTTCCCTGACTGGGACCAGATGGTGGCATCGCACCAGTGGCGAAACAGGTTACAAACGAAAAAAAACCAACAAGTTAAGCCAAACGGAGCCATGTCACATGACATACGTCGCAAGCAACAGGGTCGCATGTATACACGATGCAACGTTGTTGCATGCAACACGAAAAGTCACGTGGCCGCAATGAGTAAATTGCCTATACGTATCGATCAATGCAGTTGGTATGGACGCCATGTGCGACAGTTGGTATGGACGCTATGTGCGACAGCGACGAAGTACGTTTGGCTGTCGCCGCTGCGTGGGCGGTGATTGCTTGTCGCCAAACGAAGAGAAAGAGAAGATGCTAGACACAGCCATGGTTGCGAAGGAGACAAATGTCTGGAGCATACCACTGCTCAAAACCTTGTTTGTTCTATAAACATAAACAATCGTGCTCATGGAACAATTCGACCAGGATAAATACCTGGTCATCCGTCCGCCGAACATCTTGCCTCTTGCCGGCAGCCATTGTTTCTGACGGATATTTCTAGATACGTCACGTGTGTTGGCTTTTGGCTGTGATTGGACAAATTACATGCAACCAAGAGGCGCGGTTGTACGGAATAAAGCATTCCCTATTGCAAGAGACACGTTGCAAGCAACACGAGACGCCGTCGCATTATACCCAGTTGCATGCGATGCACTGCGTACACGAGGCGACCAGGCTGCGACCAGGTTGCAAGCGACCGTGTCTCCTGTTGCATGCACCCGCGTTGCATAGTGTAAAGCCGGCTTTAGTCTAAGTGAAATAAACATATGAAATATAGTGTTCATATGGAGTATTACTGCCAGGTACGACTGGTACGACATGCGACAGTTATTCCACACACGCACGCACGCACGCACGCACGCACGCACGCACGCACGCACGCACGCACACACATATACGTGTGTGAATCCTTTATATATATATATATATATATATATATATATATATATATATATATATATATATATATATATATATATATATATATATATATATATATATATATATATATATATATATATATATAATATTCTAAACAAATTCTATCGATTTTGTTGCTAATGATTGCTCGTCCAAAGTCAGAAGAGACAGTAAAAAAGGCGCGGTATCCAGGGATTGCTCATTTGAGGCGCTTTATACTTCACCCCCAGACCTGTTCATTCCAAAGCCATCTCGACTTCTCTGAGAAGTACAGTCATGTTGCCATTACTGCTGAGTAAACTGTGGCAATGTGTGGTGAACGAAATTTACAAAACTTCGAAACGGCAGCAGGAGGATTCGAACCCGGGTTCTCTCGATTGAGAATCCGGCGTTCTAAATGCGCCCCCTGTGGGCGACAAGTCGTGTTTGAGCCACAGGTGTTCAGACGTCCGAGCAGTTGCAATTACCATATAATCAGTAACCTGGCAATTGACAAAACTATGAATGTCATGAACTGTTGATGTAATTATTGTTAAGTGCCGAAGATTTCTCAGGGGAGTGTATTTCAAAATCACTCGCTCTCTCAGATGACGCGGTACGTGTAAACAGTTTGCAGTTGGTTCTGTAGCAAACGACTTGTTAGTACATATTACTTACATATATATTATTAGAGCATTATTTTACAAAAACACACACCACTGATGTTTCTCCAGCATAAGGTATTCAGTCTTGCCCACAACTCGATATATCAGTGTCTCATAGTTCAGTAATGATGTGGAGGATCTCCTAGATTTACTCATCTCGATCTCTCGTTGAATCCTTTATTTAGTCCATCCACCTTGTGCCGGGGCATCAACTGTCCCACGTTCCTTCCATCCGCCATGCCCAACATAGTTGAATATTTACCACTGAAGGCACCGAATACACGAGGCTCTCTGTATTAGGAAGGAGGTGTACAACGCGATGAACCGTGATGAGGGACAACTATATATTATACCTCCCGCATGTGAATGTCAGTGTGTTGACCACTACTCCATCTGGCCTCATTCTGATGATGTCCACATGTTGTGGCCGAAACGCTGATAAACTAAATAATGCATTTTTTGTCGTATATCAATAAAACAATAATAATACAAGTATTGATATTACTTCATGTAGTACAAAGGTAAATTTATCTTTATAAAAAAATTACACTGATAATTTCTCTCATCTTGTCATTGTTCAAAAAGTTCAAACATGAGACAATAATATGTTACTCCAATAACTATTCAATTTACCATATATTACCAATTCGTGGCTATTGTGTTCACTCTCCATCGATGTAATCAGCTGTACGGAGTGACAAAGTCGTCGTGTGCGCTGTGGGGGCTGTCCGAGTGAATAGACACTTTACATAAATTATATATAAAGTGGAATGTAAATGAATGTGACAACTGGATGCTGGACATATTTCTACTGAAGTGTTTAAAGAGGGTACTAAAGGTTATACTAAGCCTAATTAAAACCTACGTAAAGAAGATATAGGCAAAGGTAAGACAATGGAAATGCGTCAGGCACGTGCTGAGATGGGATGAATACATCATTTGACTCACAGCTCTAATGTGGACGCCTGGACCTGAAAAATACTAGAAAAACCAAAAACCGAGAACTGGGCCCGAAGTTGTGGACTGAAGGCAAACAGGTGACCAAAGACAGAGTGCACTGGAGGAAATGCACTCTACCTTTATAGGTCACTACGTCTGCATACTATAGGTGACGATATATTATGTAATTTGTGAAGACGTTTCAGAGTCTGTGAATAGGCCTCATAGGACCCAGCGTGTAAGCTTGCCACTCCACGACATGCTACACATATTCCCCTGAGTCTGTGAATAGGCCTCATAGGACCCAGCGTGTAAGCTTGCCACTCCACGACATGCTACACATATTCCCCTGAGTCTGTGAATAGGCCTCATAGGACCCAGCGTGTAAGCTTGCCACTCCACGACATGCTACATATATTCCCCTGCGGGTGATGTATTTCCCCTGGCGTCGGCATCAGGAAAACTGGAACTGCGGCTCGTAATCTCTCGCCCGAAACGTCCAGTTTGGTACGAATAAAGTTGGTATGTTGTAGACTTGTTAACAAGTCAAGTCTCAAGTCAATGGCACCCAAGTCCAAGTCAAGTATCAAGTGATCTCTCTGAATTCTACGTGATGTCCCAAATCCACCAGGATTCACCAATCGCCATGTTTGGTGTGGTTTGTCTGCAGTAATGTTGAGCAGAGTTAGGCGGACGTTGCCCCCCCCCACAACATTAGTCAATCATAATAACTATTTAGTATTGTACTCGATGCTGCTTGTCACACAAACGTGGTATACGTTTTGTGTACGTTTCGGGCCACCAGATTTGTTGGCACGTCACAAGCTCCCAAGTCAAGTTTCAAGTTAATGTCCGCCAATTCCATGTCAAGTCTCGAGTCATCTATCTGAATTCCAAGTCAAGTCGCAAGTCATGGAAATGTGCTACCCGAGTCAGACTTGAGTCGGCCTCTGTGACACGAGTCGACACTTTTAGAAAGTTATACCGATTTGTTTTAAAGACTGGGTGGAATCAGGGATATTAGGGGTTACAGTACTTAGTACATACAAGTCAAGGCGATTGGGTATTTTAGTTCGTACGAAATTAGAACCTCTTTATTGGTTAGCCTGTGCCAAATGGAACTACTGTTGCTACCACATGAAAGAGACGACACGTCGTCACTTGTGTGAACGAGCCAGAGCTCCTAGAACGCCGTTTAAGTGTTGTCGTTGCTGCCCACGTTACGACCCTACAGGTTAACGAACAGGCCCACAGCCAAGGGGAGGTCGAATGGCCGACCACGTTTGAATAACCTTTGTACAATAAAAACCTTTTCTTAAACATTATTCCCTCGGGAGTCCTGGTACCGGCCCGAATGAGCAGACCACACTGCCTGTGCACTCCATATACCTGGTACGATATTGTGGTATTTGTGGTAGTATGCAGACGTTGTGATACTGTGGTATTTGTAGCAGACGTTGTGGTACTGTGGTATTTGTAGCAGACGTTGTGGTACTGTGGTATTTGTAGCAGACGTTGTGGTACTGTGGTATTTGTAGCAGACGTTGTGGTACTGTGGTATTTGTACTGTGTGTTTCACTCCGAACTTCCGCTAAACGCTAGGCTAAAAGTTTATGTTTGTACGTTTTGTGTAATGGAAACAGCTAATTGGTTTTCCAATCTATCTTACCCATATATGTTCGAATATATATGGTTTATGTTTAAAAGCCGCTGTAACTTGATTCTAAATGTCGGTGCTGCGTGACAAACATTAGTCACCAAGTCACAAAAGTTCGTCATATTTTTCATTTCGCTCAAACTGTTCGCGAAGTATGGCCTTTTGAGATCGTTGTGCGACGTATCGGTAACAGAAAGAGAAATGGTTGTAGTATGTTGTTTTATGAGCAGGCATTAAATAATAAGTTATGTCTCTTCAACGTCATATTCACTGTTACATTGGCAGTATTAACCGAGTTGCAAGTTTACGCAGCTTTTATACAGGTGAGGTTTATTCTCGCGTATAAAGACTTTGAGGTGGGTAGTGATGGCCTCGTAGGCTTCACGCGTCGGCTCCTGGAACCAACACTCCCTCTCGCCTACGGAAGTCGGGATTGACGTCACGATCTGAGTATTGGCACGCAGGTAAAAATAGGTGATCAAGATACAGCAGGGAAAGCGGTGCGTCTATGAGGGAAGTAGGACTCCGTGCAAATTCTGCCACCTATAGTTGTTCACGCCTTTCGAAAACACGAACGGAATCGCCAACTAAATCTGACATAGATAGGTAATCGCGCGGAGCCATTGATAACCTAAGGCCACGCAACGTCTTGTGTGTAGCTATCGTATTGTAATTTGTTGGTAACGATATTTACATATTATCTTCGTAAGCATGCAGGGTTCACACAGATAACCAGACAATTATTTCGGTCGTTGGTCTTCGTACCTTTATATAACTTACGTAGATTATTATTGTAACATCGGGTGTTAAGTAAGCGAGGTCGTTCTATAAAGAGGAATATTATTCGACAAACGCAAGCAATATCTCGACTCGAGAGAAACAACAAGCCGATGAAGAACGGCCTGTTTTCAGAAAAGATTATGAGACACTAGGCTATCGTCTGTGTCTATTTTCTGACCCAGAAACACCGTATTGTAAAGTCATTACGCCGATTTGAAATAAGTTGGTCACCAGACAGATTTGTTGTGTAGATGGCGCCCTTTGTTATTTTAAATAAAACGACTATCGCTGCGACATTTTCCAGGACTTTGCCACAGGCAAATTGCACCAAGTCAGGACCACGGCCGCGCTCAGTGTTAATTAAGATACCGCGAAGCGTGTTCCAGCTGGAAACAGCCACAACACACAATTTCTATAACCGACACGTGTTTGACGTCTTGGGTATTTGCATTTAAGGGTCCAACCTTCGTCCGTAATGAACTCGTACACACGACATGGTGCGGAGAGTCGATGGTGACGTGGCTATTGTCTCGTGACGAGGAGACGGCTGGTACAATCCAGCCTGTTGTTTTTGCATACATTACGCACACCTGCATTGATGCCCGCCCAGTTAGGCCGTAGGGAACACGCGTCTTTGCGACGAAACAATATAACCTTGAAGCCGGGTCTGAAGGATTTTCTTAAATGTGATGGTCTTACGGTCTGCAATGGCTTCTTTCTAACATCCTCATATTTACTGTTTTTGTTTTGCCTTATATATGTCAAATTTGTTTTTATAAACATATTAACACAAGTATTACTTATAATATAACATATTACACAATCAGTAGATTATTTATTTCATTCATTTATTGTCCCCGGGAGAATGAGTACTTTCCTATGTCCAACACGTACAGTTGTTTTGCTAACGTTTTTCTCTCTCCTCTGGTTCGGCTATTTTACTTAGGTTTAAAAAAATAAATCTTTTTCCTAATATCTTCATAACCATTCTAAATTTTACGAAATTCTATTTGGTCTTCTCTTGGTATCCTGGCATCTAGTTTTATGCTGGTATTATACAGAGCAGGCGACCGAAACCGAGGTGGTTCAAACGAACTGTTTCACTTCTGTTTTACAACGTAATACGCTGCGACAGATTGATTCCAATGAGAGTAAATAATATTGTTTTTGGCTGCTCATCTTGATACAACTGTGCTGCAGATCAGTTGGTTTTGCATTACATTTACGAAGTACTAACCACTGAGCGCACTAAACCTGAGTGGTATATTGAATATCCACTTACCTACAGTTGCTACGTGGGTTTGTATCAGTTGCCACCATGTGGGTGATTGACCTGCATGGTGTCAGTGTTGCCTTATTGGCATCATTACCTGCACTGTTTCGTTATGCTCGTCTGAGCTAGTGTATTTGTGTAGGGCCTAACTGGCAACATTCAATAGTAGAAAATTAAAAGATCGTAAATACCTTCCAGTTTACAATGATGTCATGGCGCATGCAATTCACTCGGTACGTTCAATATACCACAAGTAACTATTACACTTGCTCTGTGCGCTCCTCACAACCCGACACGGTCCATGTAGAACTCAGCATATCATAACATGCCTGTGTAATGTTGCCCGCATTATCCGAAACACTCCGACGTTCGCTGGACAGATCACCACACCGCTGCTACAATGAAATAACATGAAATAACACTTTCTCCCCCCCACACAGACACACACACGCACGCACACGCACGCACGCACGCACGCACGCACACACACACACAACCCGAGCAGAACGATCACATAAAATAATATGCTTTATACACATTCTAGCAACGAATTTCTGCGATTTATTAATTTATATGTTTGTGCACCATCACATTACCTACATATTTTACAAGGTATTCAAAACAACCAGCTCCAAACTACTTAGTGGACACGGAAACGTCTGGCGTGCCCAATACAAACACCATACATTGTTTTCACTTATGTGCAGTCTAGGGACTAAACAACTCATTTCATAAAGTGTATGCGAGATCTTGTGGAGACCCTGCAATAGGACCACAATATGTAGTCAGACCATATCGTAAGACAGAAATCAATACGCTAGAACGAATACAGAGGAGAGCAACTAAAATGATAAAACAAAAACTGAGAGAGACTTTAGTTATGAAGAACGCCTAAAAGAACGTGGTTTAACAACCCTAGAGACAAGGAGGTTAAGAGGAGATCGAATTGAAGATTTAAGACATTTAATGGATATATGGATATTGATAGAAATATCAGTACACGACGTAGCCTTAGTGAAGGATAAGTGTGTATTGGACATTAGGAAGTACCCATTCTCACAGAGAACAATACATTAATGGACCACGTACACTATCTACATATTGCGTAAATGTTAGCAGAGTGAATATGCTTAAAACAAATTGACAAATATCTCAGAAGGGAGGGGTTACACATAGATGAACATTTTTGGACTCTCGATAAGTCGATGACCATGTTGTTAAATGTAGGTAAATCTAGGTAAGTCGTGTTAAATTCTTACGACTCTGACGTGACGCGGCCAGCCTGTCGATCGATTGCCGAGCCCCTAGTCATGGTTCACCTTCGCCAACAACGCATTTAGCCGCGCCTAGAATAACACAAAGAGCGACAGGTGCATCGGATTCCAAAGTGATATAAACGATGGCGCTGGATGGCCTGGACAGACATTGCGGGGAACAGGGACGGACTACTGGGATGATTAATTGCTCCCACTCCCTTGGTCGTGTCCTAGTTTAGTGGCCCAGTTTCAACTCAGCTATATGCGCCTTAGAGCGATTTGGGCGAATTCCACTCAGGAATGCATTTAGCGTTACTGTTAATGAACTTTGTGCACCGATGACTTGTTAATTCGTTCATTTTGAGCTGAGTATATCATTACTATGAACGTTAAGGTTTAACATAAAAGTTTGGATACCTTTTTTTGCAATTATTATCGTGGTAACATATAAGCGATGTAGCTATTATTAATTCGACTAGTCTAAATTACGAGTTTATTGATGTGTACAAGACAGCACTGTTGTGTTACAACACTTGTTTATTGATGTGTACAATACAGCACTGTTGTGTTACAACACCTGTTTATTGATGTGTACAAGACAGCACTGTTGTGTTACAACACTTGTTTATTGATGTGTACAAGACAGCACTGTTGTGTTACAACACCTGTTTATTGATGTGTACAAGACAGCACTGTTGTGTTACAACACCTGTTTATTGATGTGTACAAGACAGCACTGTTGTGTTACAACACCTGTTTATTGATGTGTACAAGACAGCACTGTTGTGTTACAACACTTGTTTATTGATGTGTACAAGACAGCACTGTTGTGTTACAACACCTGTTTATTGATGTGTACAAGACAGCACTGTTGTGTTACAACACCTGTTTATTGATGTGTACAAGACAGCACTGTTGTGTTACAACACCTGTTTATTGATGTGTACAAGGCAGCACTGTTGTGTTACAACACTTGTTTATTGATGTGTACAAGACAGCACTGTTGTGTTACAACACCTGTTTATTGATGTGTACAAGACAGCACTGTTGTGTTACAACACTTGTTTATTGATGTGTACAAGACAACACTGTTGTGTTACAACACTTGTTTAGAGCGAAACAATTCATGGTTTTAGGCCTATGCACCTATAAGAGTTACTAAAACATAACCATTTGTAACTGCAATTAAGAATATCACTAGGAAAACCTTATTCAACACACAACATCTTAAGTCAACAACACTACGTCACGAGTAGTATGGCAACATTCGCTCGCCAAATGAATATATTATATATATATATATATATATATATATATATATATATATATATATATATATATATATATATATATATATATATATATATATATATATATATATATATATATATATATATATATAAATGAAAACTATTCCTAGTATTTTCAATAGGATATGGCTATGCTATTAGCGTCCAAGCTCAACTTATGTAATATATTTTGGCCTTTGTTTACTAAACTAGCCTTCTTTCTGACAAAATAACATATTTGTTTGAGACTTTGCATTGGATCTGTGTATGCCGGCCTCCGTTAATACGTCACTTTAGTCTAGGTCACCCCGATTTAGTCTAGGTCACCCCGATTTTACATAACTGCGCATGTACTTATCGGTCGCTCTGGTTAACATGTCAGCCATCGGTCATTCGGGGAAATGAACGGATTCTAAAACTTTCAGAGCACATTCTGAGTAAACTACTGGCGTGATATTCTTGATTTTAATTGCACGTGGTAAGGTTTCATTCTCTCTTTTACGTGTATAGCCCCCAAACCATGACTTTTGTTTCGCTATAATTAACAACCAATTGAAACATCGTGTCATTAGCACATCGATACATTGTAACCGTTGTCGTTGACGCATTGAAACAATCTAATGAAACCGTGGTGATTATATAATATAATATAATATAATAATGGTACCTTGAAGTATAGTATTATTTGTTGGTTAATTTGGCAAACGTATCCCAAATGCCACTGGTGTCACATGGTATTTTCACCCACGATAGAGCGTCCCCAGGGTAACTTACCACAAGGCAGGAAATCCCCCTCTATTGAAAATCATTCCACCTGTTAAAAGACAACACGCTGTTTAAAACATACTCTTATTTGTCACTATCACGTTAAAGATCAAATATAAATGTAGATTATTGTGTACATAGCGCTGTGTCCGGTCCTTTTTCCGTTCAAAGCGGTCCCCACTTCACTCATTGTAAGACCTGTTCATTCCAATACCAACTCTACTTTTGTGACAGGCATTCAGCCACGCTGCAATTACTGCATGAAAACTATTTATTCAAATATATCGACCACTGTCTGTAGCCAGGTACACATTTATGCAGCTCCGTGAACAGAGAAATTTACAAAAATACTTGAAATGAAGACAAGTAATAAATAGAAACACAACTAGGGAATATTAACGATCATACCAAAGCCATACACAAACGAAGTCGAAATAAGAGGAATTGCCGTTAAATAAACTGCGCGTCACCGATACGCACCAGTAATGGTTTGATGTAGTGTTCAAAATATCTACAACATTAAGTAGTATGTCAATAAATGACGCATATTTCGCATACATTCTATTTACTAACTGACCAAGAACTACCCCAGACCGGACCGCAGCCAAACATCACATGTACCTTTGGCTGTATACGGTCATATCCGTAGTTGATTTCCAGCCTCATTCGAAAACAAACAAAATGGCGCCCGACTGCGCAGGAGTGTCGCAGGAACAATACACTGTTTACGATGATTAAGATCGAATATAAACACCGAAAGACTGAATATAAACTGATCATTATAGATATATGTGTCGAGATTGCATTCTTAATATTTAGCACCGGACTCTTTTAAATAAGCATTCCATCCAGAGACACGTTTTGTGTATTACGAAGAGGCTACAGTTGTCGTCATGCTTCAGCAGCATGGACAAAACGATTATTAGTTACAGTGATAAATGTATTATTGTTCTTTGTCTAAAAAATATGTATTATTAACAAGTAACTGTTTCGGTCTAAAAATGTATATTTTTAAAGTCAGTCTGTTTGTTTGTGTCATAAGATCACTGGAAAGGGGAATACTTGCACTACCATAACAGCCATATGTTCCCTCTTGCCAGAGAGTGCGGGGGCTGGAGTTAAACGGAGACTGTCTCGTTTTATTACTAATAAACACGACGCCTTTTAATATTGAATTTGCCATAGTTCGTTCTCCAAATAGCGTATTCTTTGTGTTCGCTCTTGCAGTTGATGCAGTGTTTCACAGTACGTCACCGCCGTGAAACGATGATTTATGTCCAGTATCAGGTGACAAAGAAATACAGCGAGTTCGTGCCCACAAGAAGAATACAATACAGAATATAATAAACTGCATCACTAGTTTAGACAAATGCCTTGAAAGACCAGCTAATGACATCAAGCTGCTAACAAATGCAAATGACAGAATTGTGTGGAGGATCTTGATAGCCAAGGTCACCAGACATGACATCTGAAGACGAAGAAGTATATAAAATTTGGCTTTCTAAATGGGTCCAAAGATGGAATAATAAATGATTTGGAAACTAAATAAAACACAAGAAACCTAAATAATAATATATCTAATGAGACACCTTACATTTAGTGAAGTAGGAGTTTGTTCGATTATCAATTATGTGACGCTGTAGGTGATCAACGGAATACAGGAATTAAAAAACGTGTCAACAAAATATAGAAACACAAGCTAACATGTCTAGGCACATCATACGAAAGGATACAACGGGAACTACTGGAGGGAATGGTGGTAAAAGAGGAAGAGGAAGACCAAGAGCCACATGGACAGACAAGTAGCAGCGTGAATAAGTTTAAAAACAAGGTTGACACATATCGCAGGATTACACCTGGATTAACATTGTTGGACTCTCGATAAGCCAATGGCTTCCTTGTCCACTTGTCCCATATGGGCCTTTGGCTTGGATGGCAAATCTTGTTAAACATCTAATCGTGGATGAAAAAAATATGAAGATCTTATAAGAACGACCCATGACAACCGGCCTTCTGAGAGGAGACGGCATCACGTGATGCTGACGAGGTGCTCCACGGATCTATGTGAGCGCTCAGGGAGTTGGCTACACCGACATTTATAAAAGTTGTTAGATTTTAATGTTGCGTTCTACGAAATGCTTTTAGGAAATTACTTCTGTATGAGGAAACAACGTCTTCTATCGGCCCGGTTAGTCTAACTCTTATAATAAGGTGTTTGCCGTTGTCGATGGCTCGGCTAATGTAAAGCACTGCCCATCGGGTGACCCGTTCACGGCAGCAGCAATCCGTGTTTCAGGTGGGATATCAACAGATTTCAGTTCACGTTTTAAAATATCTTTGTGCCAAAGATGTGGTCTGCCCACTCATTTCTTCCCTTGCTGCAGCTCGCTAAAAACTGGTTTTGGTCGTCCGCTTTCCATCCAGCCGAAATATCCAGCCTGGCGTAATTGGCGATGACGGAGAATACTAATTGTAGACGGAGGCCTGCTCTTACGAACTATTTAATTAATCTTTCCAGCATGACTGACAGTCGATATATTGCTAGTCAATTGACGATTGACGAATCAGTGAACACATGTATTTTGAAACCTGTGATGAGATATTTATTAGACGTATAATAACTACTTTTTATGCGTGATAGGCATAGAGGGACAGTGGGGGAAAGGCGTGTGGAAGGGAGTGAAATATTGAGGCATGTATTTGTTATTAAAATCATCCAGCTTTGTTCTCAGTTGTTTATGTGTTACACGCATGCCACGGGTCAGTGTTACGTGCAAGTTCAGTGGGTCGTGGCTAGTCCCCAGACGATGGTCTAATTTTACATATCCTACATAAATGGAAGAGAAAAGTCATCCAGGTGGATGCAGATAATAGACGTAACCTCCAGGGAAACTGGGGCACCTCTCAGCAAATATCCATCCGTCAGATAAAGGGCCTATGGTCAGACGTCACTGGCAATAAGTCAAGCCTGCAACAGGTATGGGCGATATTTCGGTACCAGCAAAAAACCTTCCCGTGTCAAGCATAGCCACGCTCGCAGGTGCAAGGGGGGTTGCCTACGTCCTACATATCCAAGGAAAATTCCCAAAAACCTGGCTGCGGGCTCGACCGGGCAAAGGATCCGACCGTGCAGACAAAGCCGACGTCATCGCTGGTTGAATAATTGACTGCAATATATCTCCGACCCATCGGCAGCCGACAGTATCTTTAGGCCAGTGGGACACGAACTAGATATGCTTGCGGTCTGACTTGGTGCATCAAAATACCTGGCGCAAATATCACGGCTATTATTGTGAGCAGACTAAAGGAGTTCGGTCGTATCCTGGGCCAACCTCGGCGTAGTGTCCGACACTCGTCCGTGTGCGATTCTCGGGTGGCATCGGTTGTCACTGACACTCGGCGTAAACATACCAGTCCTGCCAAACAGACTTGGGGTCAACTGTATTATATCAATGCAAATTACGGCATTCCAATTCCAATTCCACCTCAAAATGTCAATTCCAATTCCAAAATACCAATTCCAATTATGACACTGACATATTACCAACAGTATATAAACGGAACAACCATAGACATACTCAACGCCAACAAAATAATATATATTTTTAGAGAGCACCTTTATCTAACTTCTGCATATTATGGTACACAACGCTAAACAAATATGATATACACAACATATTATTATTGCTTGATTCTGTGTAGCGAATAATTTGAGTTAAAATGCTACGTGATGTAATTGAAAAAGTAACCGAAAAGTAACTGAGAAACCAATGAGATTTTTACCAATTCCAAATACTTTTAAAACATAACACCAATTCCAATTCCGGAACTGGAATTGACGTTTCCATTCCGATTACAATATAATTGACACCAAGGCTGCTCCCGAAAGTGTGCCCATTTTTTAAATACGATTTAAGGGTATTACAAGAAACACCAGTTTCTTCTGGTTCGGTTTCTCATCAGTGTGTACAATCAGTATTGCCACCTGCGCAGTGGAGTATTAGGTGTGCGTTGGGCCATGGCTAATACAAAGATAATATTATTTCCATATTTTTACATAGCGCCGCTACACGGTAGCGTGAGTGACTATGCGTGGCAATTCTTTGGTATCACCCTTTGCGAGATCCAAGATACACCTCTGCCCCTGCGAGTTTGTAGAGACTGATAATTTCCTACTAAAAATAAGTGTTTGCACTTGGCGTGACTAGTTTAGAGAAGAGTTATTATTGTCGTAATATTGCAATAGGCATATTTTACGCGATCCTTTCGTAATTGTTAACATCATGGATTCATGGAATGATAGTTATATATATATATATATATATATATATTATAATTACCCCACCCCACCTATCCTCCTAGTGGTCCATAAGTCCACTTTCTGTAGCTCACTCTGCCTTTGGTCACCTGTTTCACTTGAGGCCACGATTTCCACACCATATCTTGTTTTTCTTTTCTTCTACAGGTGTTTTGTCTTTATACAAACCACTTTCCGTTTGCTTTCAGGTGTCCATGTTAGAACCGTCGGGCACTGGCTGTCTTCTTTCATTGTTCTGACGTATCATCCACATTTTTGCCTAGCACGGACCGTGTAAATGTCCTATTACAATACGTGTAAAGGTCCTTGCACGGTACGTGCAAATGTCCTTGCACGGTAAGTGTATACGTTCTAGCACGGACAATGTAAATGTCCTAGCACGGTACCTGTAAAATCATTGTACGGTACGTGTAAAAATTTCCTTGCATGGAACGTATAAATGTCCTTGCACGGTACATGTAAATGTCCTAGCACGGTACGTGTAAATGTCCTTGCATGGTACATGTAAATGGCCTAGCAAAGTACGTGTAAAAGTTGTTGCACGGTACGCGTAAATGTCCTTGCATAGCACGAGTAAACGTCCTTGCACGGTACATGTAACAGTCCTAGCACGGTGCAAAATCCTTGTACGGTGTGAAAGTGCTAGCACGGGGGTAACAGTTCTAGCCGAAAGTGCATCCTGAGATTAAAACAACCTGTCGTAATATTCTTTCCTTAACCACATAAAATAAATGTAAACAACCGCCCATCTGTGATCTGTATGAACTTATTGCCGGTGTATGTAGGCCGGGACAGTTACGGGAGGAGCCCTGGGGAGATGGAAGTGGCGAATTCCATCTGTCATCAGTAACCCAGGGTTTGAGCCGTTGGTGGCAGGTACGGACGAAGAAGCAGCGTATGTGGGATCGAATTTAGTTGTCGAGCGGGTGAACTAGGCGCTGGGCAACCCGCTTCAACTGGTGAACGCCATGTATGCATGTATATCAATCGATGTCCACCAGCCGCCCGCCCGCCCGCCCGCCCGCCCGCCCGCCCGCCCGCCCGCCCGCCCGCCCGCCCGCCCGCCCGCCCGCCCGCCCGCCCGCCCGCCCGCCCGCCCGCCCGCCCGCCCGCCCGCCCGCCCGCCCGCCCGCCCGCCCGCCCGCCCGCCCGCCCGCCCGCCCGCCCGCCCGCCCGCCCGCCCGCCCGCCCGCCGCCCGCCCGCCCGCCCGCCCGCCCGCCCGCCCGCCCGCCCGCCCGCCCGCCCGCCCGCCCGCCCGCCCGCCCGCCCGCCCGCCCGCCCGCCCGCCCGCCCGCCCGCCCGCCCGCCCGCCCGCCCGCCCGCCCGCCCGCCCGCCCGCCCGCCCGCCCGCCCGCCCGCCCGCCCGCCCGCCCGCCCGCCCGCCCGCCCGCCCGCCCGCCCGCCCGCCCGCCCGCCCGCCCGCCCGCCCGCCCGCCCGCCCGCCCGCCCGCCCGCCCGCCCGCCCGCCCGCCCGCCCGCCCGCCCGCAAACAAGCACGGATGCACGCACGCAACCACGCACACACAGACACACATACACACGCACGCACGCACGCACGTACGCACGCACGCACGCACGCATGATTTCGGAAATAATAATTTAAGAAACGTCAAATGGTCACGAATTAATCTATTCGTGTGTGCCTGTATGCTTGCGTCTGTCTGTCTGTCTGTGTGTGTGTGTGTGTGCGTGCGTGCGTATTTGTTTTTGCATCACCGGGTGATATAAAATTAATATTATATATAGTACAGTATATATGTTACCTGTATATAACATTTGTTGAAACAATCGACATCCGAGGCAACCACTGAACGGACAAGAGGAATGAGCCGCGCTGACCATCTGATGACAGCTGCTCCCGGGAGGAGGAGGAGGAGGAGGAGGAAAACAGAGGAGGAGGACAACAACACAAATCACATAACAATTTCATGCACTCTCGAGTAGAAACGCTGCCACTTCAGTCTCCGCATTGGTATTCAATGTCACTATGAATGGGTTGAGGCCTTGAGGGTTTGCCCGGGGATTCTAAATACAGGTACTGCTTTATAACACAATATACCGTCGTCACGGCTTGTGAACACGACAATCCAATAACGTAATATCTTTGTTTCTACCCCCCCCATCTCTTTCCTCCTCTACCCCGCTAGGTCGTTGTCTGTATGTCTGTCTTTCCGTTCTCTCCCTCTCTCTCTCCCTCTATCTCCCTCTCTCCTTCTCTACATTTATCTCCCCCCCTCTCTCCTTTCTCTCCCTCTCTCTCCCTATCTCTCCCTGTCTCCCTGTATCCACCTCTCCCTCTCTCACCGCTCCTTTTCTCCCTCTCTCCCTCTCTTCCTCTCTCAGCTTCCACATGTTTTCCTCGATCTGAACGTACTTATACTTTATTGATTGAAGAAGGTTGGATATGACAACCCTTGCCTCAGGTTGCCGGTCGCAATACTGACGACGTACTACAGTTCGTTCTCCTTTTCGGTATTCGGTATCGCTATAAATGACTGGACTGGCTGACCGTGAGTGCTAAATATATGCACCGTTACGTCATCATTATAATATACCTGAAAGTGAACCATTTCGCAAAAAAAAATACGTTGGTAAACGACAGAACGTTTAAGCTATGTAAAACAGTCAATCTCCAAACTGTGTCAGAAATCGTAATTGCCGCCGAAATGTGATGTTCAATTAGACGTGATCGATCACACACTATTTTGCCTACATTGTTCCTTCGCTACTGCAGCTTTGTGCCCTCTGGTTCTCTGCCTACTGCCAATATGCCAGAGAACAGTGGAATTATACTACCTATTGCTTGTACGACACAATTATAGTCTTCCAGATACACATGTATCGTGTTTTCTAATATGTATCGTTCTATATACTGGTGTGATTTTTGTGCCATTGGTAAGATTACTGTAGACGCATAAAAATAGAAACCCATCGCAAACGTGATCGCGACCACTAAACTGCGTACATTTGGTGATGTATCATTTTGGATTCCGATATTTGTCGTGAACGTAATACACCAGACCCATTGGGGTCACGGGGAAGGCAATATACACAGTATATTGATTCCGATTTGCATGGCATTATTGTGAACTTGTTTATGTGACAGCCAGATAACTTATCATGAAACTTCAACGTGTGCAAAATGATTTGGTAAGTGTAATTACTCGGTTTCCTCGTTTCTTTAACTCAGCTCCACTTCTTAAATTACTGTATTGGCTCCCTGTCCGATATCGCATTATTTCTAAGATATGCACGATTCTTGTCAAGCACTTTCATCCAAGTAACCAGCATATTTATATTCACTGGTCGCTCCTGCAAGACAGCCCACACAGCTTCGATCATCTCTTTCTAATCTACTTTCCGTTCCCAGTGTTAAGACAAACATCTGAACTAGAGCTTTCTCAGTTGTTTCAACAACCCTGTGGAACTCACTCCCTATTAGTGTTAAGCCGGCGTGAAATATAATAGCATTTCGCCGTCAACTAAAACCCAACTGTTTAAATCTTTCATAGTTCCTCGGCGTAGCGATCCAACTGTTTACGACTGCAACTGCTGGCCGATTAGAAACTGCATAACGCTTTTGCTTTTTGGTGCGCTGCCGAGCTTGGGTTTCCAGAGGATTTTAACGCAATAGAAGTGTCATTCGTGCGTGCGTGTCTGTGAAACAGTTCCTATGCCAACGACGGGATCTCGCGAGATCGTTATATACTGCGGTAAGGATCGATGTGACCCTAGCCACTGTTTGGCGAATGGAATAACCTGACCTTATCGGAAGGATAATGTACGTAAACAACAAATGGATAACGGACAAAAACTTGAAACAGGGCACTACAGACAATATTCCGTTATGCATAAACGTGTACACATTAAAACAAGACGGGATGGAAGGAGACGAGAGTAAAGGCGATGTGAGCGAGGGAAAAGAGAGGGAACGAATGTGTCAGGAGTAAAGGCGACAGGATCGCAAGGTAGCCAGGAGACGACGGGAAAGGTGACAGGTTGATGGGTGAGAGGGAGATTGATAACAGTCTGCCAGATCACAAGACTGCAGGACAGAATGTGACGGAAGGGTTCCGATGGAAGAGCTATTCTGAGGTAGTGATAGAGAGGGTGAGGAGGAGAGGAGGGTGTTTGTGAGGGATTCGATAGTTAGGAAGACCGACAGAGTCTTAAACAAGGGAGATTACGTTGTAGTTTGCTTGCCTGGAGTCAAAATAGAGGCGATAACTGAGAGGGTAGAAAACATCGTGGGTTCGGGCAAGGGTGGATCTGTTTTAGTACACGTAGGGACAAATAACATAGAGAGGGAGGGTACAATTGCCATAGTTAGGACATACAGACCTTTAGTCAGAACGCTAAAACAGACGCGGGTTAAGCAGATAATTATGTCAGTGATTTTACCAGTAATGGGAAGGAGGGGTCAGGGATATCGAAATTGCTGGGGGATGGCAATTAACATGCTAGTCCAGAAGCTATGTAGGGAAGAGGAAGTATTTGTGGATGAACTCTCAGCAGCAGTCGACAGTGGCATGGGTAGCATAACAAATATTTTTGGTAGCAAACATTGTTTAAAGTAGAAGCGCAGGGAGGCTACATAGAGGTGCCTCAAACAGGACAAAAGGCCATTAGTACACACAAACCAGTAACAAAATGTCCGGAAAACATGTCTGAAGCTGGTTATAAATGCGTGCGTTTAAATGCAAGGAGCATTGTATATAAGAAAAACGAATTAAACATTATGGTAGAAGATATTGACCCTCACATAATTGGTATAGCCGAATCATGGGCCAACATAGACATAACAGATACTGAATTAGGACTGTCAGGATACGTAATCTTTAGGAGAGATCGAAAAGGAAGAAGTTATTTTATATGTCAAAGAATCTACCCATGCTTATGAAATAACATTAGAAAAGGAAGCAGATTGCGATGAAGCTGTTTGGTGCAAAATAATTTCAAGAAATTCAACATTAACTAATGGAGTAGTTTACCGAAGTCCAAACACAAACGAAGAGGATAAAAATATACAAAACGCTATAAATGAAGTGAGTAAATGGGAATGTATCATAATGGGAGATTTAAACCATGGACACATACACTGGAAATATCTAGAGAGTACAGGGAGTGAAAACCAACAGTTTCTATTTTTAATTCAGGAGAGCTTCCTTATTCAACACGTGATAGAACCAACAATGCGAGAAAATGTATTAGATATAGTTTTATCTTCACAGAAAGAATTAGTGGAGAATGTACAAGTACATGAACCATTGGGTAGGTTAATTAAAGACCATATGGTGGACTTCTTGATAGGCATGAATTATTAAATTCATCTCAACATGGCTTCCTAAAAGCGAGGTCATGCTTAACAAATATGTTATGTTTTTTGGAAGAAATTACGAAGTGGATAGACGAGGGATCGCCAGTAGATATTATCTACTTGATTTTCATAAAAGCTTTTGACAAATTACCACATCAAAGATTATTACTTAAAAAAGCCCAGAACAGTGTGGTATTGCAGCTTCAAAGGGTAATAAAATTCTTGGGCTGATTAGGAGAAACATATTATACAAGGAAAACAAATTTTAAATATAAATTAACTCTGTGTAAAGCAAATAGTTAGACCTGATTTTGAATACTGTATACAAGCGTCGAGACCATATCGTAAGAAGGATATAGATACGCTTTAACGAATACAGAGGAGAGCAACTAAAATGATTCCAGAACTGAGAGACCTTAGTTATGAAGAACGCCTGAAAGAATGTGGTTTAACAACCCTAACGACAAGGAGGTTAAGACGAGATCAGATTGAAGTGTTTAAGATATTGAATGGGTATGAAATTATTTATAGAAATATGTTTTTTCACTCAAGAAAGATAGTAGAACTAGAGGACATGAGGTAAAATTAGTGAAGGAACAATGTAGATTGGACATCAGGAAGCACTCGTTCTATAAGAGTACAATAAATGAATGGAACAAATTGTCTACATATTGTATAACTGCTAGCAGCGTGAAAGTGTTTAACAAGGTTGACATATATCTCAGGAGGGCGGGTTATAAGTAGATGAACATTGTTGGACTCTCGATAAGCCAATGGCTTCCTTGTCCTCTTGCCATCTGGGCCTTTGGCTTGGATGGCAAATCTTGTTAAAATTTTATAAATTGTTTGGAAACCCGAGAAAACTTTGCATATTATTAATAATCTAGACAATCTGCTTGCATAAAATGTAAATATATATCTTGTTCAATTCTGATGGATGTATTCGTTGTAGTTACCGTTATCAACAGGTGTTCGCTGTCACAGGTGTTGGTGTAACAACCAATAGCTGCACATTTTCCTCTATTTGATATTGTTGCTGTTGCGCGCAGCACAAATCCTGGCGTCTGTCATCATTCCTAGAAATCGGGCTTGGCGGTTATTCAGACAGGCGTTCAGACTGCGCGTCATTGAAAAGATAGCCTGGATGTCCTGGCGGGGAGTGCAATTACTCGTCTGCGAAAGAGTGCGTGGCCGTGTCGACGGGTAGCTGGTCATTGTAGCCGTGGTCTACATCGAGGAATGACAACAGCTGCAGGTAGTTGAGCGAAATTTCGTTCGTCTCTAATTGTGTTGGGGCTTTTTATAAGTAGACGGCCATATACGAAGCCGTAGCGGTGGCGGCTGCGACGCAGCACTTCACCTTAAATAACGTTACCATAAACACTGTCCTATCATCGAGTGTCGCCAGCTCGGAATGCTAAAAAAACAACCCGGGTCGAGCTTCCCGACCACGATTTAAGCAGAACGCGTCCCGGGAGCGTCGTCACTCGGGCTAGCAGGCGGAACGGGAAAGTTGTGAAGAGGAGCAGGGCGAAGGACCAGCGGACGAACGATAATTGTTGAATTACCGGAAGGAAAAGCATAGACAACCAGCGAAGATGTCTGACTTCTGGAAGCGCAAGATGAAGACGTACTTCAACAGGATTGACTTCGACAAGGACGGAGCAATCACGAGGGCTGACTTCGAGGGTATGGCCAATCGTTTCAACGAAACGGGCAAGCTGACCAGCGATCGACAGGCGGACATGATGACTACGCTGACGGACGTGAGTACTCATCTACTTGTTCCATCTCTTACTACGGTCAAATCGTATATAATGCACAGTCATGTCTCAGTTATCCGTCTTCGGCAATCCGTTTTCTTCGATAATCCGAATGCCTTTGTTTGGAAACAATCTCGATACACTATATTTGCTTTGTTATTCCGTATTGAACAATCCGCACGCTTCTTTAATATAACCACAATAATTGGAAGCGAAAGTGTGCGATTAAACGGTACATGGTAACTTTCTTAAGATCGTTATATATCTGTTCCCCAAAATATGTGTCTGATTACATAAAGTAATCAATTAAGAAATAACCTGACGATTGAAGGTCGTGTGTTACAACCAATAATGTAATAATCGACCAGTAATGTAATAATCGACCAGTAATGTAATAATCGACCGGTAATGTAATAAATCGACCGGTAATGTAATAATCGACCGGTAATGTAATATATCGACCAGTAATGTAATGAAATGATGATGCTAATTATTACGATGATGATAATGATGTTAATAATGATGATGAATAAGGTGATGATGAGGGTGATAAATGATTATGATGATGATGAAAATTAACAATTAAGGGGTCATCTTAGCGACGATGATGATAATGATAATAATAATAATGATGATAACGACGGTGATGATGAGAGTAATAAATGGTTATGGTAATGATGAGGAAGAAGATGAAGACAATTAAACGGTCTTAGTGATGATGATGAGGATGACGAAGATGATGACAATGAGGGTGATCATTATTACGATTATAAGGACGAAGACAATGACACCCTCAGCCTCATCACCCTGCTCCTCATCATCGTCATCATCATCCTCATGTTCACCCTTATAACGGCTAGCCATGCTCGACGTTCACAAAAGTATGATTAACATGGGAATCTCAGAACGAGTGAGCCGCATGTTTTCTGGGAGGACACATGGAATGCCGCTGATATAACCTCCCAGGTAACGCCCGGCAGTAACTACATGTTGGCAAACAATAGGACCGGGTCAGACAGAGTGGTAAGGAAGAAGGGGGGTCACTAAAAAGGGTCACCCCAACAAATGAAAGAGGTAATCAATACTCAATTAAGGGAGCATTTCAAACAATTATTTAAGGGATCATTAAAATGCTTAAAACATAAATACCTGATCATCATTTGATCAAATTAAGGGGTCATCTCAAACAACTTGCGGAGATCTAAAAATGCAATGTGAGATTATATTAAAACCTTAAGGTAAATCGCAAAAATAACAAAGTTATCAGCTGAAACAATTAAGGGGTTATCTCAAAACATAAAGGGTAATTTCAGTCAACTAAAGTGTTCATCTAAACGATTAAAGGGCACCTAAAGTATTTTAAAATATGACTAAAATTAAGGGATTTTATCAAAAACAATTTAAAGGATAATTTTAAAAGGAGTCATTACGGGGTCATTTAATAATGAACTAGTTGATAATCTCAAAACATTATGGGGTCATATCATAAAATCGAGTGATCGTCTCGAAAAAAGCTAAATAAATTAAGGGGTCATCTCATAAAATGAATGGGTCTTCTCAAAAAATTAAAGGATCGTCATAAAACATGTAAGAAGTCATTAACAAGTTAACTAACTGATCATCTCAACAAATTAAGGGATCATCTCAAAAATTAAGGGTGTCTTCTCAAAAAAGTTAAGGGATCATATTAAAAAGTTTAACTAGTCATTACAAATACACCAGCTAATCTTCTAAATAAATTAAGGGATCATTTCATAAAATAATGGGGTCTTCCCCAAGCGTTCACTTCATAAAATTAAGGGAAATTTAAACATTTAAGGATTCATAACAAAACACAAACTTAAGGGGTCATAAAAACATGATGGGGTCACATCGAAAATGTAAGGAATTCTCTCAAATAAATTAAACGAGTTATTTAAATAAGTTAAGGAATTATTTTGAGAAAAAAAAATAACTAGCTCATCATCTAAAACAGTTAAGTGGGCCATCAAAACATTAAGGAGTCATCTAAATATGTAATAAGAGGTTCATCTAAAATTCAGCCTCTAATTTTACATTTTGAGGGAGCGCTTTTTAATTTTTAAATGTAACCCTTAATTTTATATTTTGTTTGATTATCTTTTAAATTGAAACAAAAGGCAATTTTGTTGGGGTTATGCGCCTAAAAAATTAATACAAACTAACCATTTGCAATTACTCAACAATATCACGCCAGTGGTTTGTTTATTAGGAAAAGCTTGTTGAACACACAGCAACCATATTTCATGGGCAGCACCATTGTTGTCGATAAACCTACGTAAGGAGTTCCTGCTTATCTCTAGAACTAGTTTTCTACACTTCCGACAGATGGCGCTTATTCTTTCTAAGCAATATTTACATTTTTTAAATGACCCGTAGGCTTTTTTGAGAAAAACCCTTTGTTTTATGAGATGACCACTTAATGTTTTCAGATGATCCCTTAATGTGTTGAGACGATCAGCCAGTTCTTTAATTTAATCAACACGTCTATTTTTGAAAAGATCAATTAACCTTTTTGAGTAGTCCCCTTTTATGAGATGACCCTTTAATGTTTTAAGATGATCTTTTAATTTATTGAGACGACCAGTTAGTTCTTTTTAATGAACATTTACTGTGAAATGACACCTTAACTTTTTTGAGAATACCCTTTTATTATCTTTTGAGATGATAACTGAATGCTTTGAGACGGTCAGCCAGTTCTTTTTAATATACACTTCCATTTTTTTATTCTTCAGCTTGTTTGGGAAGACCCTTTTATCTTATGAGATGACCCTTTAATGTTTTAAAATTATCTTTTTGAGACGATCAGCTAATTCTTTTTAATTAATATTTACGTCATTTAAACTATCATTTAACTTTTTAGAAGACCACTTTATTGTATGAGGTGACATTTTAATGTTTTATAATGATCCCTTAATTTATTGAGACGATCAGCTAACTTATTATTAATGACCGCTTGCATGTTTTGTGATCCTATAGCTTTTTTAGGAAGCCCCATTATCTTATATGATCCCATATCTTTCAGACAATCAGCTACCAGTTTTTAAATGATCCCTTACATTTTTTTTAATCATCCGTTACTTTTCTAGAAGACTAATTCATTTTACTACATGACCCAGTAATGTTTTGAGATGATCCAAGTTAAGTTATCGTGACGATCAGCTTATTATTTTTTAATAAATCACCCCTTATAGTTTTCTTTATGATATGATCCCTTAGTACACTCTGTAGTTTGTTAAAACAAATCTGAAGTTTGCATTTTGATGACTCATTATATTTGTATTTTGATATGATTCTTAATTCTATAATATGATTACTTAATTTGTTGAGATGATCAGCTAGTTGTAATGACCCCTTACATTTTTTAATGTTCCCTTTAATGTTATTTTGTTTAAATGATACCTTCCATTTGAGATGAACGTTTATTTGTTTAAAGGACCCCTTCCATTTTGTCTTCCCTGCTACCCTGCCTGATTCGAACCCATCGTTTGCCCACAACGATTATTATTATTGCTATATGCTATCTAAGAGGATATATAAAAGCCCATGTCCTCCCAGAAAACAAGCCGCTGAATTGTTCTGAGAATCTTATGTTAAGTATACCTTAGTGAGCGTCGAGTGGATGTCAGCATGGCTAGCCATGATAAGTGAACATGAGGATGTTGAGGAGGAGGAGGAGCAGGACGATGAGGCTGATGAGGATGACGTAGTTGTCTTCATCATCGTGTTAATTATAATCCTCATAATCATCACCACTAAGATAAACCCTTAATTATCTTCATCTTTCTCCTCCTATTCATCATCATCATTACCATTTATCATCTTCATCATCATCGTCATCATAATCAACTTCATCGTTTTTAATACATTACCGGTCGAGTTGTTACATTATCGGTCGAGTTATTACATTACCGGACGAGTTATTACATTACCGGTCGATTTATTACATTACCGGTCGATTATTACATTACTAATTGCAACAGTCGTGTTTCGTGTTTCTGTCTAATGTCATAGGCGTATTTTCACTACCTAATATAAGTAGCTAATAGGTAGCTGTACTCTCTCCATTACAACTGCAAGATGCGCTCTGAAGTGACATCTGTAGCTAAGCATTTGAGAGGCAATCTACAGTCGGTGGTGGACATGTCAACTGCCATGCAAAATGTCAACTAAAGAACAAATGTTTAAGTAATTAATCAATCACACTGGCAATAACTGCAATCTAAGTACTGACGTTTTTTACAAGCCACGGCGCTATGAACAGACGCCAATAATGTTCGAATCCAAAATCACACGATCGAGTAAAAAAATTGTGGATACTTTTAAGATCCCTGTTCCAAGATGTTGGTTTTAATAATTTCAATTGACTACACGATTCTAATTACAAAATAATACATTAATACGTTGTCGATATGCTGATTAGACGTTGGCTCAGTTCTAAATACGTCAACTGCAGGAAATGTTCGCTGACAATTTCGTTGGCTGGTTCCAAGTGATGGCTGCGGTATTTAACAATTTTTGCGTTTGCAACGAGCTGAACCGTTTTGAACTGTTTACGACTTTGGAAACACCTTCCGATTCTTGTATTTTCCGCACTAAGGCACGGGCATTTGACAAGAAAGGCTAATAATCGGCATTACCCATCCCAGGTTATGTTTTTTTACTTTCGTAAGGGATGGGATCAACCTACAGTTACATTTCGCATTGGTGGCTATGTTAACGTTTTGCATGATTATAAGAAAACGGAACCATCAAAAATTCTGAAACTTCTTACTTGCCGTTGTCATAATTTCATTGACATGCTTCTCGAGTTTTGTAAAAATCACATATTTCTAACTGTTTTAAAATGGCTGAACATGCCATACCCGTCAATGTTTACCAATTTCTGCATGAATTACTATGCACTTGTGCCTTGTGGCGGAAAAAATTGCCAACAATTCTTCCGCCCATTAAAATCATCTAAAAATCCACAGTTACACAGTCAACAGGTTCTACCAGCAAACATGGCAATGTCCCTGCTCAAAGGCACTTGTGTCAGATGATATGAATTTTTAAAAACTTCCTATATCCAAACTTACTATGCCCTACATTCGAGTGTAACACACCAGGAAGTCTAACTGAGGCATGACCCGTAACTCACTGTCTTTCTGACGGTTCGTTGGCTCGAGCCGGCCATACTTGGGACACTGGCTGGAACCAGTGACATCACAGTATGTCGACAACTAACCTTGAACCTAGCTTGTGTTTCCAATGGGCTCCAGTAGTGTAGTAATAATATTACGTCAGTTTACAATTGCACATTACTCCGTCTATGCCATCAATCGAACATATCAAAACCCCAAGGTCATCGTGATGTATACCCGTTTACTCTTCTTCAATTTTCTTTGACGGATGCCTGACTTAGCAGAGATTGCTACAACGGAAATAGTAACACAATGTCTGACATTACTTATTTTGATATCTCATTTGAATGCATATTCAACATTTGTCATGTGTCATTACAACATCAGATTACTTTACATACTGCTAATGTTCTTGTTGATGTTTTTGGATCGGAATTTAGATACGCCGTACTCACATGTGTGCCGAAATTAACAATATTTAACAACACATGGAAAGCTAGATTGCCATTCAAAAGAACTAGCTCTAGACGTTAATGAGTGATTGGTGTACGATGTGTGGCCCGCCTTTAAGTCAGTTAATGAGTGATTGCGTGTACGATGTGTGACCCGCCTTTAAGTCAGTTAATGAGTGATTGCGCGTACGATGTGTGACCCGCCTTTAAGTCAGTTAATGAGTGATTGCGTGTACGATGTGTGACCCGCCTTTAAGTCAGTTAATGAGTGATTGGTGTACGATGTGTGACCCCCCTTTGTGTCAGTTAATGAGTGATTGCGTGTACGATGTGTGACCCACCTTTAAGTCAGTTAATGAGTGATTGCGCGTACGATGTGTGGCCCCCCTTTGTGTCAGTTAATGAGTGATTGCGTGTACGATGTGTGGCCCGCCTTTAAGTCAGTTAATGAGTGATTGCGCTTACGATGTGTGGCCCGCCATTGTGTCAGTTACATGTCAATTTTGTCTTAAGCATATTCACACTGTTAACATTAAAAATCAGTAGAACATTTGTTCCATTAATTCATCATTCTCTGTGAGAATGAATTCTGACTAATTCAGCTTGCGAAATGGACGGAGTATTTAGAGATGTAGCAAATTACCAAGACAAGATGGGCAGCCTACTCAGACAAATTACCAAGACAAGATGGGCAGCCTACTCAGACAAATTACCAAGACAAGATGGGCAGCATACTCAGACAAATTACCAAGACAAGATGGGCAGCTTACTCAGACAACTGCTGTTTTTTAGCCAGTACTATTTCGACAATCCTCAACCACGACATACAATTATAGAGACATTTACCTTGACTTGGTGAGTTCAACTTGGGTCTATGACCGGCTGACTTTTGACTCGTGACTTCCCTGGAGACTGTCCAATGAATTACCCCGGGCCAGGTATGAGATCAACGCGCCGGGAGGGCGGCGGGAGGCTGCGGTTGCTGCACTTTGTCCCGGCCAGCAGTCACACCCGACCCGGGTATATAGTGGGGAGGATTCAGGGACGCCGTGATTTATCTCGTAAGAAGGACGTGGATAAGCAAGAAAGAACACAACGAAGGACAACTAAGCTGATTCGACTACATATATACCATGGAATGTGATTTGACAACAGGAGAGTCCAGGAGATTAAGAAGAAACCAATAAATGACTTCCTTCCTTCCTTCAATATCCAGATAGGAATTTCGGAATAAATGTCATCAGAAATATTCCCGTCAGACAAAAGCTTTTTATTTCGAGAATAAGACAATTTAACCTCGTGTGGGACAATTGTCATTGCAGAAGACGTGATTAGTTATTTTACGTATTCGGGAATGTTATGCATGAAAAGGCTGCCGGTAGGGAGACGTTGAAAGTGACAACAGCTGGACGGTGCAGCTGGACGGTGCAGCTGGACGGTGCAGCTGCACATCCACTAGCCTCACCCCGCTATAAAGCGACCAAAGCACATTAATCAATCAAATTCTACAAAAAGCACATACTAAAAACCGGCCTAGTCCCAGGATAAATCAATCCAATTGTGATGCCACCACAGTAGAAAGCGGATACTACTTGACTCCATCGAATATTTAACACGAAAACAAAAAACAAAAATGTTAAGCTTACTTCTAACCACTTGTGCTTTTTTACTGTAACTTCTATATTTAAATAAATATATATATTATATCAACTTGCGCCGCGTGCCATGTATGTCACTTGTTGCAAAGCTCATTCTTGCAAAATTCCGCCGTCGGTGTAACTAATTAGCTGCGGGTCACTAATTAGCAGCGGGTTACTCATTAGTATAACGTCGACCGTGCCGACTCGCTCTCGGCTGGAACTACTTTACTCTTCCATTCTACAGTATTGATTATTAATTTCATTGCTTGAAACTGTATTTTAGTACTCTAAAGATTTTTATGCTTCAGCTTAATTTATGTAATTTATTGAATATTTTGAGCTTTTAGTCTACATGTCTACATATTATAAGAGACAATACTTTCTATTTTACAGCACTGATATTAATTTTTTTTAAGTCTGTATTTTAACACTATAAACCTTTTATATTTTAGATTCATTTAATTTATTGAATATATTGAGCATTTAGTCCACACGTAATTTTATTAAGTGAAGCGCTTTGATTGGTAATTATTTACCTAAAAAGCGCTAAATGAAAAACTGGTATTATTAGTATTATTGCTAAATCTTGCTAAACTCTTGTTAAAGCGAAACCAATTTAAGTCGTGGTTTTCTGCCTATGCACCTATAAGAGTTACTAAAACATAACCATTTGTAACTACAAGAAGAATATTAAGAATATACCACCAGTGGTTTAGTAGGAAAACCCTGTTGAACACACAACATCTTTATTTCATGAGTGGTACCATACTGTTAGATAGTCAGGCAATATTCGCACACCGAATAAAATATATTTGTAAACACCAAGTTCTGTACTTGCCAATACGATTATGGTCGTGCTGTTTACGTTTATAAACCTATACAACATAGTTTGGCCTTTGTTTACTAAACTTCTCCCGTTCTGACAGCTCTCTTGACTGAGCGTTCACGTTGCTTACGTGTATACCTTCGATGTCAGTCGAATCCACTTAACGCGTCATAACGGAAGTCTAGCTCCGATTTCCTAGAACTGCTGGTCGCTTAGTTGTCGCCCGGGCCAACACGAAAACTGATATTTGATCAGAAATTCCCACTTTGAGAACACATTCTGAGAAAACCACTAGAGTTATATTCTTAATTGTAGTTGCAAATGGTTTGTGTCTATTAATTCTTGTACATGTATCGCTCCAAAACCATGACTTTTGTTTCGCTTTAAAGCTGTGTTCCTTGTGCTGATGGTCCCGTGACGGTCCTTGTGTTGTCGGTCCGGTGGCGGTCCGATGGCGGTCCGCTGGTGGTCCTCGTGTATCACTAGAGTGATATTCTTGATTGTAATTGCCAATTGTTTTTTATTAACTCTATCGCGTGCATCACCCCAAAACCATGACGTTTGTTTTTTCGCGTTAAAGATGTATTCTTTGTGTTGGCGATCTGGTGGCAGTCCTTGTGTTGTCGATCCGCTGACGGTCCGCTGCCATTTCGCTGGCGGTCCGCTGATGGTCATTGTCTTAATAGTCCGTTGATGGTCCGTGTTCCCCGTTGCAGGTGTGGGACAAGTACCTGAGCGTGCTGGGCGGCGGCACGGCCATCAAGCAGACGCAGTTCGTCGATCTGATGGCGAAGCTCATCAACGACCCGACGATGAAGGACGTGCTCAAAGGGCCACTGCCTCTCTTCTTCCACTGCGTCGACTCCAACGACGACCACCTGATCGACGAGGCGGAGTACAAGAAGTTCTTCGAAATCCTCGGCCTCGACACGTCTCTGGCGACGGCCGCCTTCCAGGCGATCGACACGAACAATGACGGCGACATCAGTCTAGACGAGTTCGTCGATGCCGGCACCCTGTTCTTCCTCACACAGGAAGATAACTGCCCTAACGCTCTCTTCTGGGGCCCCCTCGAGTAGACCCCGCGACCCTAGCTTCGGCACAGGAAGACACTCAACCCGCGTCCTGTCTACGCCGCCGTACGACATGTGCGCGCGCGCACCCACGCACGAACGCACCCACGCACGAACGCACACACCCTAGCGTTCGCGCCGTCCGACCGCGGACAGACGGTCCGCCGCCCGTGCAGGTGAGGGAGACCGCCCCCCGTTCGTAGTGACCGGAAGTTGGCGGTCTGCCGCAACTACGTCGATTATCGCTCGACCGACCAGACCGGGCGTGTCCAGCGCGGGACTGGCGGCGTGTGGCCGGCGGTTGCCCGGCAGGGTCGACCGGGCAGCCGGATTAGAAACGCTGACTGAAGGCTCGCGTATGTCGAGCCGTCCAGTACTGTCGTTTCAAAGCACAAGTCAACACTCTCCGGTCGCACCTACAACCACGTTTCCCCCGACGAACTTACGTCATAATTACATCAGGTTTTAGTAAAATTTTAGCTACATTTTAGTTGAACTTCTTCTTTTCGCTTTGAAACGTTTCTGTCGAAATCGATTCTTGAGTTCTTCCCGGTGGTACGAAATTCTGCCTTCCCGCGCTCATGCTAGCCGGGTCGCACAATATCCTCTCTGCTCGTCAAATTGGTCGAAGAACATTACATATCACCCACGATCTCGACACCAAATGGCGCCACAATGCTGCTCGCCGATGACGGTTGTGCGCCTGCAGTGCGCATCTCTAAATCGACATTTCCGAAAATGGTGTCGGCGCCCGAAAGAGCTGATTATGAAAACAAAAATAAAATCAATTTACAGAATATTCTGGTTTCGTTACGCCTATCCACGATCGTTCAGCAAAATGTACATTAGTAAATCCTTTATTCTTTTACATACCTCATTAAGCGAATGAACGATTTGTCTTATAGTCGTGACGTTATTCCAGCGTTCTTACTAGTGACGTCATATGTGACAAGCCAAATGTGATAATGTGACCTGAACAAAATCAAAAACTCTCCCACCCAAACGAATCGCCTGCCACTGACTCTAACCGTGACTTCAACATCATGCTGACGGAAATACCTACAAAAATCTGAAGCTACTAATTAATACTGTTGATACCCTTAATATTACACGCCTTTCTTCATGGACGTGTCTTAGCACGGGTGTAAATTTGTCCGCCAGAAAAACGGTAATTATATGATGCATCTATAATACTAAATTTTCTATAAATCCTCGTGAACTGCAAGAGAATTTCATTTACTTGAATACAGTGACCTCTCGCAATACGGACTCTCGATTTAAGGAATAACCCCTACAATTCCACCATGCGGCATAGGCGTGCGCGGAGGTCAGAATTAGGCAATCCGTTGCTGACGTTGTATGTGTGTGGGCGTGGTCATCAAAGAATATGCGATCTACGAATACGTGAAGTTCATACGGGTACTGCAGCTGACCTTCCAATATCACGACGGACGTCCACACGAGCTAATTATCGGAAAATGCAGTCCAAAGCCATATTCAGCCAAACAAGTGATTAAAACAAATTTGAATGACACCGCAAAATACCTTTGATCTTCGTGATATTCGTCGTTTCTTGTGGTCTTCCCGCTAATAGACGAAGGCTTCTCTCGTGAGACGTAATTTCGACATGTCGCGTTCTTTTTCACGTGCGTGAAATATTCCTATTCATCGGCCTTAGCTTCCTATCGTCGTGAACCCTAAAAAGGTACGAATAATTTCATAAAACTCCTCCATATATACTACATAGCATCAGCTTTACATAATAATACTACTATGCTATTTTAACTATAGAGAGTGAGGGAAATGGTGTGCGCGTGCGTGCTTGCGTGCGTGCGTGCGTGCGTGCGTGCGTGCGTGCGTGAGTGTAAGCGTGGGCATGCGTGTTTGAGTCCGTGTCTGTGAAACAGTTCCCGTACCAACGACGGGATCTCGCGAGATCGTTGTACACCGCGGTAGGAAACGAAGTAACCTTAGCTATACCGACACTGTTTGGCCAATGGACTAACCTGACCTTGTCGGGAGGATAATGTACGCAAATAACAAATGTATAACGGACAAAACCTGAAACAGACCACTACAGACAGACTCCGTTATGTTTGAACGTGTACACATTAAAACAATTCTGATGGATTTTCACAAATGTGTTCCTTGTAGTTACTGCTATGAACATGTGTTCACTGTCACAGGTACTAGCGTAAAAAAAACAATAGCCGTGCGATTTCGTGTATTTGATATTGTTGCTGTCGCGCGCAGTACAAATCCAGGCGTCTTTCATCATTTCAATAGATATCGGGCTTAGCGGATATCCAGAAAGGCGTACGGATTGCGTGTCGTTGAAAATAGCCTGCTGCATAGTTGTCCGCGGGAGTGCAATTACTCTTCTGCGAAAGATGCACAAAAACAACGTGGATTGTATTATGTATAAGTGCGTGGCCGTGTCCACGGATAGCTGGTCTTTGTAGCCGTGGTCTACCTCGAGGAATGACGACAGCTGCAGGTAGTTGAGCGAAATTTCGTTCGTCTCTAATTGTGTCTGTTTATTTATAAATCGACCCGGCTGACAGGCGCTGGGATGCCGCGGTTGTAGCCGAGGCCGAGATGGTGGCTTTGGTTGGGCCGCAGCACTTCGCCTTAACCGACGTTTCCAAAAACATTGTCCTATCAACGAGTGTCGTTCCGGCTGCCCGACACACCGACCGACCGGCAGGGCGACAGAAATAGCCAGCCCGGAGTCCCAGGAAAAACCCGGGTCGAGCTTCCCGGCCACGATTTAAGCAGGACGCGTCCCGGGAACGTCGTCACTCGGGCTAGCAGGCGGAACGGGAAAGTTGTGAAGAAGAGCAGGGCGAAGGACCAGCGGACGAACGGACGATAATTGTTGAGTTAGTTGATAGCAAAGCATAGACAACCAGCGAAGATGTCTGACTTCTGGAAGCGCAAGATGAAGACGTACTTCAACAGGATTGACTTCGACAAGGACGGAGCAATCACGAGGGCTGACTTCGAGGGTATGGCCAATCGTTTCAACGAAACGGGCAAGCTGACCAGCGATCGACAGGCGGACATGATGACTACGCTGACGGACGTGAGTACTCATCTACTTGTTCCATCTCTTACTACGGTCATATCGTATACAATGCACAGTCATGTCTCAGTTATCCGTCTTCGGCAATCCGTTTTCTTCGGTAAATCTAATGCCTATGTTTGGGAACAATCTCGACACGCTACATTTGCTTTATTATTCCGTGTTGAACAATCCGCAATTCTTTAGTAGAGCCACAATCATCGGAAACCAAAGTGAGCAGATAAAGGGTACATGAGTGTAACTTAAGTTCTTAATCTTAAGATCGTCACATGTCTGTTCTCCCTTAGATTTGTCTTATCATATAAAGTAATCAATTAAGAGATAACCTGAAGATTGACGGTCGTGTTTTGTGTTTCTGCCTAATTTCATAGGTATATTTTCACTACATAATAAGTTGCTAATTTGTAGCTATATTTCCTTCACTACAACTGCAAAATGAGTTCTGAAATGACATATGTAGCTAAGTCGTAGTGAGACAATCTACAGTCGGCGGTAGACATATCTAATTGTCAACTAAATAAAAATGTTTAGAAGCCACGGCGCTATGAAGAGACGCGAATAATGTTCGAAACCAAAATCACACGATCGAGCAACTAGAATCTTTGAGATTTTTAAGCACCCTGTTCCAAGATGTTGGTTTTTAATTATTTCAGTTGACTACATGATTCTAATTACTAAGTAATACATTTATACGATGACGATATGCTGATTAGATGCTGGCTCAGTTCTAAATACATCAACTCATCAAATGTCCACTAGCACCTCGTTGGCTGGTGTTTCAAGTGCCGGCTGCGATATTTTTGCGGTTGCAACGAAATGAACCGCCATGAACCGTTTACGACTTTGGAAACACCTTTCAATTCTCGTATTTGCCGCGCCAAGACACGAGCATTTGACAAGAAAGACTAATTAATCGGCGTTCTCCATCCCAGATTATCTCGTTTATTTACGTAACTCACTGTGTTCCTGCCGGTTCGTTGGCTCGAGCCGGCCATATTTGGCACGGTGGCTGGAACCAGTGACGTCACAGTATGTCGACAACCAACCTTAAATTTAGCTTGGGTTTTCAATAGGCCCCAGTAGTGTGGTAATAGCATTACGTCAGTTTAAAATTGCACATTTCTCAGTCTATGCCATCAATCGAACATATCAAAACGTCAAGGTCATTGCGATGTATACCCGTTTATTTTTCTTCCATTTTCTTTGCGGATACATGACTCAGCAGATATTGTTAAAATGGATATAGAAACACAATTTCTCTCATTACTTAATCATTTGAATTTATATTCAGCATTTATCATTTGACAATGCGCGCCGTGCATTTTAATATCAAATGACTTTACATACTGCTAATGTTCTTGTTGATGTTTTATGGATCGGAATTTACATACGCCATACACATAAAATATTATGCATACCGATATTTACCAATATTTATAAAACTTGGAAAGATAGATAGATTGCCATCCAAAGGAACTATCTCAAGAAGTTAATGAGTGATTGCGTGTACGATGTGTGGCCCGCCTTTAAGTCAGTTAATGAGTGATTGCGTGTACGATGTGTGACCCGCCGTTAAGTCAGTTACATGTCAACTTTATCTTAAGCATATTCACACTGTTAACATTAAAACCAGTAAAACAAGTAGAACTGTTCTATTAATTTATAATTCTCTGTGATAATGAATTCTTTCTTATCCAGCCTACGTGATAGATGGAGTATTTAGAGAAGGACCAAATTATCAAACCAGCGCAGACAGCCTACGCAGACAACTGCTGTTTTTAGCCAGTAATATGTCGTCAACCCTTGACACCAACCTACAATTATAGAGACATCTAACCAACGCAGTCGCTTAACTCCGCCTTTATAAACTCCTAAATAGTTTCATATCGCTCCCTTCTGAAACGTCGGGCGTTATCACGAAAGCGAAACACGAATTTCCTCTTCTGACTTAGTAAGTTCAAATTGGGTCTACGACCGCCTGACTCTTGACTCGTGACTTCGCTGGAGACGGTGTAATTAATTACCCCGGGCCAGGTATGAGATCAACGCGCCGGGAGGGCGGCGGGCGGCGTCTGCTGCCCTTTGTCCCGACCAGCTGTTGACGCCGGCCCGGGCACATAACGCTAAGGGCTCGGGGGAACCACGAGTTATCTCGTAAGAAGGATAAACAAGAAAGAACGAACGAACAATTCAGCTGATTCGACAACAGAGAGACCATGAACTGTGGTTTGACAACCAATAGTCCAGGAGATAAAGAGGAGACCAATAAGCCAATGACTTCCTCGTCCATTTGTCATCTGCCTTTTGCTTTGGCTGGTAACCGTGTTCTGTCTCATTCAATATCCGGATAGGAATTTCGGAATAGATGCCATCAGAAATATTCCCGTCAGACATTTGACGAATGGTATTGCTGTTGCGCGATCGTCATTGGAAACAAAGGCTGTTTATATCGAAAATAAGACAAGGTAACCTCGCGAGGGACAATTGTCTTCACAGAAGACATGGTTATTTATGTCACGTATTAGAGAATGATATGCACGAAAAGCCTACCGATAGGGAGAAGTTGAAAGGGATAACAGCTGCGCGGTGCAGCTCTACATGAACTAGCCTCATCCCGCAATAAAGGGACCAAAGAATACTAATCAGTCAAATTCTACAAAAAGCACATGCTAAAAACCGGGCTCGTCCCATGATAAGCCAACCCAATGTTTATGCCACCGCAATAGAATGCAGATACTTCTTGAATCCTTCACATATGTTAACATGAAAACAAAATATGATTTTATAAAGTTACCTATAACCACTTGCGCATTTAACTGTAACTTCTATATTTAAAATGTATTTGCCGCCGCCTGCTACGTTTGGTATATTCACTTATTGCAAAGCTCATTCTTGCAAAATTCCGCTGTCGATACAACTAATTAGCAGCGCGTTTCTCATTAGCTTAACGCCGACCGTGCTGACTCGCTCTTGGCTGGAACAAAACACCGACAAACGGCCGACTCCAGCCGATGTCAGCATTCCTCGCCGTCCTAATCAATAACGACAAGGCGCGTTACCCGGGCCGCAGCACAACCACCAAAGTGGATTAGGAACGAAGGCGACGCGCTGAAATGTATTACTGCTAAAACAATTGTGCACACAGAGAGTACCGCGACAACGGAAATGGTTTTGATATACGTTTCTATTGTCGTGATACATCCAGCGTCGTTTAAATGGTACAATATTGTACTACAAATGATCTACTGTTTACGTAAATGCTAGCAGCGTGAATATGTTTAGAAACAAACAAAATATAAATATATCATAGATGAGTAATCGTTAAACTCTCGATATAGCAATAGCTTCCTTGTCCACTTGTCAACTGGTGTGTTCGCTTTGGATGGCATCTTGCGTTACATTAACTGACACCACTTTCTATTTTACAGTATTGGTTATTAACTTCATTGCTTGAAACTGTATTTTAACCCTCTAAATATTTTATGTTTTAGCTTACTTTGATTTAATTTAGTTTATTGAATATTTTGATAATTTAGTTCACATGTAATTTTATTATGTAAAACGCTTTTATTGGTAATAATTTACCTAAAAAGCGCTATATGAAGAACAAGTATTATTATTATTATTATTGCTAAATCTTGTTAAAGCGAAACAGAAGTCGTGGTTTTGGGCCTATCAGAGTTAAATAAAACCATTTGCAACTACAATCAACAATATCACGCCAGTGGTTTAGTAAGAAAACTCCGTTGAACACACAGCATCTTTATTTCATGGACCGTGCCGCATTTTAAGACAACCCTACGTCACGAGTGCTTGTAGTCTGGCAATTTTCGTTCACCGAACGAATCTATCTGAAAACACCTAGTCCTACAATTGCCAATAGGAATATGGCCGGCCATGCTGTTTGCGTCTAAACTTAACATATGCAACACATTTGGCCTTTGTTAAATAACCTTCTCCCGTTCGGACTTTGCAGCTCTCTTGATTGAGCGTTTGCTTTGCTTCGGTGACTATCCGTCGGCCTTTCGATTTCGGTTGAAGGCATTTAGCGCGTTCTGTAGGTTGCCCTGGGCAACATGTCAGCCGCCACGACTGATATTTGACCAGAATTTCCCACTTTGAGAACACATTCTTAGAAAAACTAGAGTGATATTCTTGATTGTAGTATTAACTCTTTCGCGTGTATCACTCCAAAACCATGACGTTTGTTTTTCGCTTTAAAGCAGTATTCTTTGTGTTGACGGTCCGGTGACAGTCCTTGTGTTGTCGGCCCACTGAAGGTCCGCTGGCAGTTCGCTGGCGGTCCGCTGATGGTCCTTGTCTTGGTAGTCCGTTGATGGTCCGTGTTCCCCGTTGCAGGTGTGGGACAAGTACCTGAGCGTGCTGGGCGGCGGCACGGCCATCCACCAGAGTCAGTTCGTCGAGCTGATGGAGAAGCTCATCAACGACCCGACGATGAAGGACGTGGTCAAGGGGCCACTGCCTCTCTTCTTCCACTGCGTCGACTCCAACGACGACCACCTGATCGACGAGGCAGAGTACAAGAAGTTCTTCGAGATCCTCGGCCTTGATACGTCTCTGGCGACGGCCGCCTTCCAGGCGATCGATACGAACAAGGACGGCAACATCAGTTTAGACGAGTTCACCGATGCCGGCTCCCTGTTCTTCATCACACAGGAAGATAACTGCCCGAACTCGCTCTTCTGGGGCCCCCTCGAGTAGACCCCGCGCCCCTAGCCTCGGCACAGGAAGACACTCTCACCCCGCGCTCCGTCTACGCCGCCATTCCGCTTGAGCGCCGCGCACCACGCACGTGCGCGCGAGCGAGACCGTCCCCCGTTCATAGTGACCGGAAGTTGGCTGTCCGCTGCAACTACCCCAATTATCGCTCGACCGACCAGACCAGGCGTCTCCAGCGCGGGACTGGCGGCGTGTGACCGGCGGTTGACCGGCCGGGTCGACCGGCCAGCCGGACTAGAAACACTGACTGAAGGCTCGCGTATGTCGAGCCGTCTTCTCCACCACTGTTGTTTCAACGCACAACTTAACACTTCCCCGGTCGGCACCTACAACCGCGCAATCGCCCAACGAACTTCCATCAGAATCAAATCAGGTTTTAGTTAAATTTTAGTTAAACGTTTTGCTTTCGTTTTGAAACCTTTTTGTTAAAATCAATTCTTGGTGGTACGAAATCGTGCTTTCCCGTGCTCAGCTCAAGCGGGGGTCATTCAATATCCTCGCAGCTCGTCAAACTGTTCGAAGAACATTACATATCACCCCACGATCTCGACACCAGATGGCACCACAGTGCTGCTCGTCGACGACCGTTATGCGCCTGCAGTGCGCTTAACTAAATCGACACTTCCGGTTCCGTTCGCCAGACATGAAATGGCGTCGGCGCCAGAAGGAGCTAATTATGAAAGCAAAAATAAAATCAATGTACAGAATATTCTGTTTTCGTTATGCCTATCTACGGTCTTTCAGCGAAATTAACATTCGTGATGCCTTTCTTCTTGTACATACCTCTTTAAACGCATGGACGATTTGCCTTAGAGTCGTTACGTTAATCGAGTTTTCTTACTAATGACGTCATAGGTGACAACCCAAATGCGGTAATGTCACGTGAACAAAATCAAAAACTCCCCACCCAGATTGCCTGCCACTGACTGACTTAACCGCAACTTCAACATTATGCTGACGGCAATGCCTACCAAAATTTGAAGCTACTAATTAATACTGTTGACATCCTTAATATTACAAAGGTTTCTTAATGGACGTGTTTAAACACGGGTGTAAATTTGTTCGCCAGAAAGGATTATAACACGGTAATTATACGATGATAATATTTACTTAAATCCTCGTGAACTTCAACACAAGTTCAATTACTTGAATGCAGGGCCTCTTGTTATAAGGAACAACCCCTTAAAACGAACACCCCGTTAAGAGGACCACCTTTGACAGTCTGGTTCTGGCCTGCACTGTTCCATGTAGCCATTATACGAGCAACATCGAATATATGAAGTATTTTGGCCAAACATGTTCCATATAGGGAGAGTCTATTGTATTAACAACACCACATAATTTAAGAGAAGAAAACTATGACAGAGGACCTTATTGGCGTACGCTGCCCAGCTGGCGTTATCTAAATATGTTTGTAATTTAAGATTTATGTGTTAGCAAACTATATTGAATCATATTCCATGACGGTATACTAGCCTACCAAAATTATTATTTTATATCTCAAAGTTTTCGATAATCCCATTACGCACTGTATTTAATCCCACGTGATACATAGCAACGGAAACTAATTTTTAAAACGATGTCAAATATGAAGCGAATGCTCGGCGACTGTCGATCGAGGCGACCGGGCTTCGATTCCTGCCGTTTCGAAACTTGGGCAATTTCGTTCCTCCCACTTTGCCTGCGATTTTTTTTGAGACACCAAAAATCGTTGGTCCATTCTGCCTAGTGTATATGCCAGATGAAATAAGAGATCCACGCAGGGAAATGAAAAACCCGTCGTTGACTCGCTGTCACTAAAACACAATTTTGCTGGCATGAAAGATATTCATTTTCAGACAAAAGCTTTTAAAAGATAAGGTGTTTGGATCGTAAATTTTAACGTAAGAGAGTACGACTGATTGTCACTTCACTTCTGCTGACGTGTTACGTGAAAGTATATTGGCATAACGGTTCTCTTGAAACTTGATGATACCTAGAGGTCACGCAGTATCACCGCACGGACAGGGCATATTAAATAAAAGAAAGTGCTTATTTTCACACAAAGGACCATAATTGTATGGTAGAAATACAATTAATACATTTATATTTTTAGATTATTTAATCGATACTTAAAGATAAGCAGGCAAGAGACGATCTTTCACTAATAAAATGGTGTGAAAGTATAAACTTTACCTCTAACAGACTACGTCAATGATGACAATTATAGTATATTACATTAAAATAACTTCAGTAATTGTGACGTCACACTACTTTTCGACGTACCTTACAAATGAACATAGTTCGTCTATTTTCAAGAACCTTTACTATGTTAATTAATAATAAAATAATTAACTTCTATGGCGCCTATATCCTCAGGAACCTCAGCTAAGCGGCGCAGCAAAACATAATCATTAAGCATAATCGTGAATATATATATTGCATGACATATAAGGAAACTAATATACACATCACAGTTATCACTATATTTAGATGCACACGTAACAGGATCACATAACAACAACCTGAAGGAAATGTTGTATAAATAACCACAGTTGTTTCCACAATATGATCTTGTGTTTGTGTGAAATCCGTGTACAGAAGTATATGTGTAATTTGAATCAATGTTTCACGAGACTGCTATACGCTGGGTGCATTCGAAAGAACGCGTACTGCATTTGAAGTCATATTAGCCTCGATTTCAATGTTCCCTTTGGCGTGCCAGGTAACATTTGAACAGGTATTTATTGCAACAGCCTTATGCAGAACTTTTATATAAAAGACTTTGTAAATTATTATGTTAGACAGCTTGATTCAATCCAGTAGATAATAAACAACACGGTTAGCAATAAACCGAGCCTACCCGACATGCCTTCGAACATATTTCCGATGGCGTCTTGCGGGTATTTAACAGCAGCGTTCGTTCAACACAGGCACTTACCGAAAATTACTTTTCCAACAAGTTCCATGGATTAGCGTTAGTTATTATAATCACATATTTACAAACATAATATACTGATTGCCTATATATTAATAATTCGCTGGCACCACAAAAAACGGGCTTAACCAGTATAGACCCTCAGCTGTCCAAGCATTGATAAATACCCTCGATTTCTTAACCACACGACTTCCTCATTTGGCATTAGGTGAGCAAACTCGCTGTGGATACAAACGTAGACGTGCGGTCGGCTCACCCCGGGTATAAATACCCGAGCGAGAGATGGCAGGTTGCCGAGCGCTACCAATATAGACCACCTGTCGCACGAAATGGTCTTCACCATAAACAGCAATAGGCGGGCCCGATCACATTGCCACAAGAGATCGAGCCGCGATGGTCGGCGGCCGGTGGTGTATAATTATTTTACCGCGCCGAATGTTTCCCGCCCTATCAACTCAGCTGTGCAGGTAATAATAACAGTCCGTGTGCAGGAAATAATAACAGTCCGACTACAGCGACAGACACGGCAGCGTGTAGCACTGTAGTAAAAAATATAAAGTTGCGTTCTCATACAGCGCCGTATCCAATGCTTGGGACTGCTAGCGGCGTTTTACACTTCACTCGCTGGCCAACATGCCAACTCGACTTCTCTGGGAAGCATACAGACAAGCTGTAATTATTGCTATTCGTTCACATATCCGCCTCTAGCCAGGCATTCATTAACACAGCTGAGTTAACTGTGGCAACGTGGGGTGAACGAAATTGCCCAAGTTTCCAAACGGCAGCAAGAGGATTCGAACCCTGGTTCTCTTGATTGAAAGTGTTCTGATATGTTCTAACCATTACGATACCGCGCAAGGTAGCCGATTTCGGTGATTTTGTTCGTCAGCCAGCTCGTTTGAAATGTCAGACCACCGGCAGAGGATGATAAATGACAAAAGACGTATCACTAGTAGTCCATAATAAAAGGTCACGACTTCCAATCATTCCAAGCATTTATATTGATGCGTCGTTGTGGACATACCAGGGCACAGTAAAATAAATGTTTACTCTGTCGTGTTATTGTTATATAGATAATATCTATTTTATGGCTTTAAACGTATAGCTTTGAAAATATTTGTAAGCTTAGAGCTGTGTCCAATGATATGTCTGTGTAATTGCTTATATAATTTTAGTATAGTAATGCACGTTGATTTAATGTTGTCATCGCGTACCAGTCCCGCGCGCAATGGGTTGTGGGTGGGTGACCATGGATCACCGAGTGGTCCGCCACTATCTCCCGTGTGCTCGCTAGACGGCGGGCATGAATAAAAGCAATGCATCGCGGGATCGAATGACAAAGGAAGTACAAGTATCCACGACAACGACAAGAATGGAAATAGTTAAAGAATTACTGTTTCACCAAAGAATATATCGTAACAACAATAACGGTTACTGATATTAAACATAAATCACAACGTTAGCATTGGAACGCAAAAATCGGCTGATCTGACGTTTGAATAACTTCGAACAGCATGCGTTGGAAAAAGGTATGCGATTGTTTCAGCGCACGATAAAATATTCTCGCAAATTACGGATTGTACTTCCGTGAACAATCGATCCCGCGATGCATTGCGTGGTAATCTTGTATTGTGCACCAGAGGGTAGGCACTATTAATGATTGATATATGTGACGACGGTGGAAAGTATGTCTTTTAACAGAGGGCAGCAGCATTTGACGTAAACTGCTATTCTACGGCTATGCCCCATTCCGTGGTCATTGGATTGTCTCTTGTGACAACCGCATGGACGTGGGTTTCGAAGTAATAATAGAGTCCTTCGTCAAATTCTGGCAGTTTGACTTAGTGGTTTAGTGGCGTCTTATCTATATGGCCCGAAATTCCTTAACATTCACATGTGAGTTCAAAAAAATTGAAAATATACCTTCTTGTTTTGTAAGTTTCTATGAAACTAGATACCCTGCGGGTTTTTGTGTTTTATGGGTTAGCGTTTACTAAAAATGATTTAATGGTTTTAAATTTATTTTATGATAGATATGTCGAAACATGAACATTGTTAGGCATATTGTGGCTGGCAGTGACCACAAGTCCACAACTAATGTTTGCTGAGAGGATGGATTAGGGTCAGCACCTGCAAATGCCCAGGGCTTAATATCCCCTGTACTTTAACCACACTACAAACTGACACCAAACAATACTGATGCAGACCCTCTGACTTGAGTCACCAAACTTCTTCAGAAGAAGACTCAGCTAGCAGTACTTAGCACTGTCACTTGTGAGAGCAACAAAGGCATTTTATGGTTAACTGATGAATGATCCTTTCATTATGGGCTTACTGGACTTCCTGGCTTAATTAAACGAACACAAGGATTATGTCTGTGCTGGTAACTAGTACAACTATGGATATGAAGTAGGGGTTTCTGACTTGGAAAAGAATCAAAAGATGCTGCCTCTTGAAGCGAAGCCTTTGTGGCTCCGGTGCATTCAATGTGCAGAAAAAGTGATCCACGGTGTGAATTTGTGAAAACTCATCAATACCATGTAAACATTAAACCACATCTACAAAACGTAACAATAATAATTATTGCGAATCGGGGGCTATTACATTGCAATTAATATCATGGTTATTCCAATAGAATTGACATAAAAAATGTTTTTAATTATCCTGTTTTAGAAAGCATATATATAACACAGCTGAGATGCATGCAAGAACATATACATTTTTGTTAATTTGATTCACATGCAGGTAATACAATTTGCTACCATACTTTTTGAAATTACCGTAGTTGTTAATGATTTGATAATAAGAAATGAAGTAATTTTCACAATATCATATTGAAAAAGTACTCAGATGTACTCGTAATGTACTCGTAAAATCTGAGTACATTGAACACGAGTACGAGTACATGACCATAATTTCTACGAGTACATGTACGAGGATTTCAAAAATGTACTCGAGTACTTCGACCCCAGGTCTGCTCGCAGCCTTCAACTACGCCCCTTCCCCAATGTTCGACAGCTTCCAACGCCTAGGCAAATACTTAGGGGAGACCGGGGCTAGTTGTATACAGGGGCACGTTGTTACATAGGGGAGACCGGGGCTAGTTGTATACATGGGCACGTTGTTACATAGGGGAGACCGGGGTTAGTTGTATACAGGGGCACGTTGTTACTTAGGGGAGACCGGTGCTGGTTGTATACAGGGACACGTTGTTACATAGGGGAGACCGGGTCTAGTTGTATACAGAGGCACGTTGTTACATAGGGGAGACCGGGGCTAGTTGTATACAGGGGCACGTTGTTACATAGGGGAGACCGGGGCTAGTTGAATACAGGGGCACGTTGTTACATAGGTGAGACCGGGGCTAGTTGTATACAGGGTCACGTTGTTACATAGGGGAGACCAGGGCTAGTTGTATACAGGGGCACGTTGTTACATAGGGGAAACCGGGGCTAGTTGTATACAGGGGCACGTTGTTACATAGGGGAGACTGGGGCTAGTTGTATACATGGGCACGTTGTTACATAGGGGAGACCAGGGCTAGTTGTATACAGGGGCACGTTGTTACATAGGGGAGACCGGGGCTAGTTGTATACAGGGGCACGTTGTTACATAGGGGATACCGGGGCTAGTTGTATACAGGGACACGTTGTTACACAGGGGAGACCGTGGCTAGTTGTATACAGGGGCACGTTGTTACATAGGGGAGACCGGGGCTAGTTGTATACAGGGGCACGTTGTTACATAGGGGATACCGGGGCTAGTTGTATACAGGGGCACGTTGTTACACAGGGGAGACCGTGGCTAGTTGTATACAGGGGCACGTTGTTACATAGGGGAGACCGGGGCTAGTTATATACAGGGGCACGTTGTTACATAGGGGAGACCGGGGCTAGTTGTATACAGGGACACGTTGTTACATAGGGGATACCGGGGCTAGTTGTATACTGTGGCACGTTGTTACATAGGGGAGACCGGGGCTAGTTGTATACAGGGGCACGTTGTTACATAGGGGAGACCGGGGCTAGTTGTATACAGTGGCACGTTGTTACATAGGGGAGACCGGTGCTAGTTGTATACAGGGTCACGTTGTTACATAGGGGAGACCAGGGCTAGTTGTATACAGGGGCACGTTGTTACACAGGGGAGACCGGGGCTAGTTGTATACTGTGGCACGTTGTTACATAGGGGAGACCGGGGCTAGTTGTATACAGGGACACGTTGTTACACAGGGGAGACCAGGGCTAGTTGTATACAGGGGCACGTTGTTACATAGGAAAGAACGTGGCTAGTTGTATACAGGGGCACGTTGTTACCTAGGGGAGACCGGGGCTAGTTGTATACATGGACACGTTGTTACATAGGGGAGACCGGGGCTAGTTGTATACAGGGGCACGTTGTTACTTAGGGGAGACCGGTGCTAGTTGTATACAGGGACACGTTGTTACATAGTAAAGACCGTGACTAGTTGTATACAGGGACACGTTGTTACAGAGGGGAGACCGGGGCTAGTTGTATACAGAGGCACGTTGTTACATAGGGGTGACTGGGGCTAGTTGTATACAGGGGCACGTTGTTACACAGGGGAGACCGGGGCTAGTTGTATACAGGGGCACGTTGTTACATAGGGGAGACCAGGGCTAGTTGTATACAGGGGCACGTTGTTACATAGGGGAGACCAGGGCTAGTTGTATACAGGGGCACGTTGTTACATAGGGGAGACCGGGGCTAGTTGTATACAGGGGCACGTTGTTACATAGGGGAGACCAGGGCTAGTTGTATACAGGGGCACGTTGTTACACAGGGGAGACCGGGGCTAGTTGTATACTGTGGCACGTTGTTACATAGGGGAGACCGGGGCTAGTTGTATACAGGGACACGTTGTTACACAGGGGAGACCAGGGCTAGTTGTATACAGGGGCACGTTGTTACATAGGAAAGAACGTGGCTAGTTGTATACAGGGGCACGTTGTTACCTAGGGGTGATCGGGGCTAGTTGTATACATGGGCACGTTGTTACATAGGGGAGACCGGGGCTAGTTGTATACAGGGGCACGTTGTTACTTAGGGGAGACCGGTGCTAGTTGTATACAGGGACACGTTGTTACATAGGAAAGACCGTGGCTAGTTGTATACAGGGACACGTTGTTACAGAGGGGAGACCGGGGCTAGTTGTATACAGAGGCACGTTGTTACATAGGGGTGACTGGGGCTAGTTGTATACAGGGGCACGTTGTTACACAGGGGAGACCGGGGCTAGTTGTATATAGGGGCACACTGTTACATAGATGAGACCGGGGCTAGTTGTATACAGGGGCACGTTGTTACATAGGGGAGACCAGGGCTAGTTGTATACAGGGGCACGTTGTTACATAGGGGAGACCAGGGCTAGTTGTATACAGGGGCACGTTGTTACATAGGGGAGACCGGGGCTAGTTGTATACAGGGGCACGTTGTTACACAGGGGAGACCGTGGCTAGTTGTATACAGGGGCACGTTGTTACATAGGGGAGACCGGGGCTAGTTGTATACAGTGGCACGTTGTTACATAGGGGAGACCGGGGCTAGTTGTATACAGGGACACGTTGTTACATAGGGGAGACCGGGACTAGTTGTATACAGGGGCACGTTGTTACATAGGGGAGACCGGGGCTACTTGTATACAGGGACACGCTGTTACAGAGTCGTTTTATAAAAACACAGCACACATATGGAGTCGTGCGTTTGACAACATCAGGAGAAAGCTTTTAACAGTTCTTGAGTCTTTCCTCGTCGAAACGGAACTGCGAATGATGCGAATGCTCATTCACACCCTCCATTGGTTCACCACAAGGAGACAAGGAGCCTATCGCCTGTACTCTTCGTTGAAGCAGTCCTCCGTGATCCGAGAGACAACTTGCCGCAACGCCCTCGAGAAAACGCTGAAATGCCATACTACACGGCATACGCCGACGACGTTGACTTCGTCAGCAATGCCAGTCAATTCCTGGACGAGGTACAACGAATCGCTCTTGGTTGCCTGTCAAAATGGTATCTTAACATAAATCAAGAAGAACGTACCAACATTCACAGAAGAGACAACGTGCTAGCGAGGACTGGCGCATGACACGCAAGCTAGGCTCTCTACTTGGGAACGTGCAAGACGTGGAACGGAGAAAGCAACTTGCGGCTGTGGCTTTCCGGAAGCTGTGTTCTCTCTGGGTCAGACACCACCGCGTATCCCAAGACCTCCGGCTGCGCTTGTGCAATGCGTTTATAGTCACCTTACTCACATACACCATGGGCACGTGGGGACTAATGTCAACGGAATGGGTCAGGTTTAATGCATTCCACTGTCGTCAACTGAGTCAGGTCAACTCTCCCAACGGTACTCGACAATGATCTGCAGGAAGTCGACTAACGTCTTCGAAACCAGCGAGTTCTAGACTGGCTTAGATCACATGACCGAAGTCAATGGAAGAACATAAGACAGGATATATTGAAAGCTGCCCAAACGAAGCTGTCCCCACTGTTTCAGTGAGGCAGTGACGCGAAAGTGCTATCACACATATACACACATAATGTGGAGTGAAGGTCGACAGTAGTTGGTTGGACGTCCATCAGCGGACACACTGCAAACAAACCGGGAGTTACGAAGACAAAATTAACGACGTGTGGACAAAAACGACTTTTTAACCACCTAAAACTTGATATGGCCACATAATATCATCTCATGCAACTAGCCTTTTTATGTTTCGTGAATGAAAATTTACACATATATGCTGTGTAGAAGTTAAACTGAAATTCAGGATTTGTTATCGTCCACATGCGTTCAACTGCAACAATTGTGTTTGGGGCGAGTTGTTAAAATTGAAACGACGTTCGGGCGACTCGCACCGATGGGTCAACCAGCGAGCTGTGTGCTGACAATCACTGAAAGAGCTACATTTATTTAAAAGCTTAATACATTATGAAGCCCTGAACGCCCACATTGTTATGCAAACTGTGTATAAGATGTATAAGTGTGTGTAATTCAATTTATGTAATAACAGTAACACGTGCAAGTGACACTTGCTTTGCGATCCACACGTTCCTTGCTGTAGCAACGTGCACAGTATGGTTACAAACGACCTCGCCTGAGAAACTTCACATATCTACCTAACTATTGTTTGGAATATCATTGGTATAGTGCAGTGAACGTTGACAGAAACAATTCATCTAACATACTTGTCACAAAAAGTGACTTTAACTTAACATTCTGACAACTAGTCCCGGTGTGTGTGCACGCGCGCGCACACGTTCGTGCGTGCGTGTGTGTGCTGGTGTGAGTGCGTGCGTGCGTATCAGTCGTATACGAGAGGGTTTCTGTGTTTGCCCGTATCGAAGCCACCCGTTGACAGCAAAACACTGAATGGATACCAACTGATGTGTAATATGTATTCTTGCGTAAGGATGTTGATACAATAGAATAACCTGCATGAGTCGTTACAGTTAGAATACCAGAAAAACTGCACACCCAAGTGAGGATTACAATGTCATTCACGGCGTAGACAAGGCAGCAGTATTAAAAGTTACGTTAACAGATAAAATGAGAAGCATAATACAACCAATCGAAAAAGTGTGACGGGAGTGTACAAGATAGCGTTTCGTGTGCTATGTCCATGTTCATCTGTTTCAGGACACATTCTATGCATATTAGGCTAGCGGCAATTTCCCCAAAGGTGCTTTATTTTAGGAGTTTAAATGCCCCCCCCCACACCCACCCACATTATACACCATTTGAAAGGTTAATGTCTCCCCGTTATAGTTAGGTATGATGTCGCGCTGTCAAATAGTGCAGTAAGCGTGGAGCGACGGTCAAAAAAGGTCACCCTCAAACGATGGTTTTGATATTGCAAAATGTTATAAAAAACACATTGGATGCGTATATATTTTATTACACTACACACAGCTACATCAAATATCATTTGAAAGCTTATTGTCTCCTCGTTAAAATGAGGTATGATTCGGTTCTATCAATTGGAGCAGTAATTATGGAGCGAAGGTCAAACTAGGTCACCGCCAAATGATGAATTTTCGAAATTGTGGTATTCCGAAAAACGTTATGCAATTATAATGGCTACTTTACCAATCTAAGCATATCATACTCAGTTTAAAAGTGCAATATCTCCCCGTCAAATTGAGGTATACTGTGGTGCTGTCAATGGATGTAGTACGCATGGAGCGAAGATCAAACAAGAACACCGTCAAACGATGAGTTTTCGAAATTGAGCCGTTCCGTAAAGTTACAATAGCGTCTTCTCGTCTTTCGATAATCGTATGTATTTCACTGAATAGCTACTTTACTAACAATTTGTTTGCACCCAATCGATGAAATAAGTAACAGTGATTTAAAATATCCATATATTGCGCTGTGCTTTCTCGGATATTTGTCAAAATGTCACTATTATGTGCCAAAGCGACCGTCCTGCGTGTTCCCCAAAGCATGGCGGCAGTTTGGCTAACGACCTGCCTTTTTTTGGCGGCAAGCTTACCCCGCAGGCGGTTGAGGTTGGTGTGTGAACTCTTCTCTTTTTTACTCGGGTCGTACAAGATTGCTATGAAGTTCTCCCTTTGAAGCGATCTGCTCCCTTTTTTTTGACAACACCGAATACCGTTGTCTTGCCTTGTTAAAGCCTGGACGGCAGGAACTATGTTGCCAAACTGGGAGCCGAGAGCAGCACAGATTGAATGCACATGTACGAATCGGCACTTGTCAGTTGTGCTGGTGATGATGCCTGTTTCAATCAACATTGTAACTGTATTCGCCATTTTGGGAAAATATTGAACAACAAGCACCAAAACATCTGTATCTGGTGACCTAATTAGTATGGTTCCTGGAACATCACGTAATCCAAAGTCTGCATTAGCAGAAACAGCATGTAGAAGCATCATGGTGTCAATGCTATCCCTAATACACACTATGGCTGTTGAGTTACTTTCTGGGAGTTCCGATACTCTCCCACATTGAGCTTCTAGTTGATGCCCCAGTTCAGCTTTAATTGTTTTCCTCATTGTACCAGCAGCATGAAAAATGGCTGTTGGCACTAGCCCTATGGGGTGGCCAAGTACGGTTTCCACGGAAACATCTTCTCTGCACCTCGCTAATGACATGGCTCTGCGGAACACAATTTCTCGACTAATTACCATTGTTACAGTACCTCCCTTGCCAGACCTGAATTTCGTCTGTTTAGCCATGTCTGCCAATGTCTTCAAGCCTGACAAATGCGTCAGCTTCAGAGCATTGAAAGTCTCATAGGCGAGTGTTAGGCCTCTTACAGTCTGGTTGAACTGTTTACCAGCAGTGGAAGCGGCGCAAACGTCAGAATCAACAAGAAAGTCCAACAAGCCAGCATCACGCCAACACTTGCCTATGCTTGCAGTGAAGCAAGACACATTGTGGAAACCTCCCATTCCTATGACATGGCCACCAAGTTCATCAGGCAAAGTCCATTTCACTTGCTGGGCAACAGCGAAGAACTATGGTTTGAACAGCATGACTCTGGTCTAGTGCTGCACACATGTCCTTACTCTTCAGCATTCTAGTGTACACTGTGACCATGTAGGCGGGTTTGGCATCAACAGTTGGCGCATGTGCAACAGCTGTGTAGCTTGTTTTCTTTGGGGAAAGTTTGTGGTTGAATCCAGACCAAAATGGAATTACCTGATTGGGAGTAATGAGCAATAGTCTGAGGAAACACTAGACAAGGTCTGGAACAGGATTCATGCCCGTCTTATATGAGTTCATCTTCTAAAGAACCTTCTCTATTCGAACTGGTTCTGCACGTATCTTTTGTTTCTTGAATGTTACACATTGCATAAGAGACTCTGACTGCTCACAAAAAGCAAGTGACTTCGATTTGCCATGCTTTATTGATGTCTTTCTAGTTGCTTGACTATCTGTAGACGCTTGGAATACCACCCTAGCCATCGAATGAAATGTATTCTTTTCATTTACCGTTTCGACATTGATATCGATATTGTCATCCCCTTCGTGGATGAGGTTTCCACCTTCGGTAATTGACACAACGCCATTGGGAACATAAACACCTTCTTGAAGTGTTTCTATTTCTACTTCTGCAGAACTGGTCATGAGTCGCCTGATGTCGTAATAGCTCATACAAACCCATGAAGGTGTAAAGTGTCAGTCAAATGACGGGATTCAAACTTGTTGTGTAGTTGTGCAGCAAGACCCACATGCAGTGGTGTAATGACTTTAGAACAGTTGAACACTATGCATTCAGCAATAGAGAAACGCCTCCTACGAATAGCTTCTGCAGTCAGACAATCAGTGCTCATAGAGTCGTATGTCTCTGTGTTAACCAACCAAACAATGAACGTTTGGAGCATTTGGGGTACAAAGGCAGCTGACCTCTGTAAACGGACCTCGCGTGGTGTTGTGTAGCGATCTGATGGTTCAATTTGACTTGTCCCAGCCCTCAGAATGATCACAGCATTGTACAGGATGGCTTGTTGTAAAGAGACAGGTTCACCACACTCGTCAGTCAGATCAGTCAGTGGCAGATGCGTAACTAGTTTAGCGAAAACAAAATTGCGTCTGAATAACACGAAACGTTGGTCAGTACACGCCTGGTGTACGCTGATTCGTGTACAGTAAACGGCTAAGCTGAATTTTTGAACACGTTTTGCTAAGTTGATATTTTAAGAAATATATTATGCTAGATGCTGGCGCAAAGCGTCTCAACGCCGTTACGAGGCTCGTTACAAGAAAAACCGTTTGTTGCCTTGTTTTACTAAAAATGCCTACAGGGCTTAAGTTTTCTTAAATTGACCTATTCGGTCTATTAGTCTTTGACTTTGTTGTCTTAATAACATAGGGTCTAATTGTTGTCTGAATAACATAGGGCCTAATTTTCTCGTCAGTACACCTAGAGACCAGGATTAGACCAAATAGAAGTGTTTAAAATAGTAAACGGTTATGAGGATGTTGATAGGAATATGTTCTTCAAACTTAAAGACGGCAGTAAAACCAGAGGACACAAAGCAGCATTAGTTAAGGAACAGTGTAGGTTGGACATGAGAAAGTACTCCTTCTCACAGAGGGTGATAATTGTATGGAACAAACTGCCAAATGATTGTGTTAATGCTAGAAATGTGAATATGTTTAAACATAGAATTGACAGATATTTGATAAGGGCGGGCTACACATAGATGTGAAAATTGTTGGACTCTCGATAAGCCAATGGCTTCCTTGTATACTTGTCATCTGGAACTTATTGTTTGGGATGGCAATCTTGTTAAATCTTGTTAAATCTGGTTAAAACCTCTTGTGTACATATGAATATGAATATGTGTAAATTTAGCATAAACCAAATACCACGAATACGTTTGGTTTAAATGCTTTGCAAAATTCATCTAATTATAGCTAGAACTTGTGTGGTCGATCCACGCCACCATGGTAGGGTCGTGAGATCCACGCCACCATGGTAGGGTCGTGAGATCCACGCCACCATGGTAGGGTCGTAAGATCACAAGCTCTGCGTCACAGCGATTAATTCGTTGTTTCCTGCAAAGGTCCATAAATGTGGTGCGACTGGCCTCTGACCCCAAATTCGTGATCATGCTTTCGAGCTTCCCTTGTCATTTTGAGGGGAAATGTTAAGTTCACCACTGCTATCTATACAACGAAGTGGTTTGTGATTCTGTCTGTCTGTCTGTTTGTCTGTTCCCTCACATCTCTATCTGTCTCGCATGTGCGGGATTGACATTTTGTAGGCGTGTCCGAGGGCCCACCTGGAGGGTTCGTTCTTTGTGGATGTCTGACGTAGATTGTGTAAGGTTAGTACTTTGTGGATGTCTGACGTAGATTGTATAAGGTTCGTACTTTGTGGATGTCTGACGTAGATTGTGTAAGGTTCGTACTTTGTGGATGTCTGACATAGATTGTGTAAGGTTCGTACTTTGTGGATGTCTGACGTAGATTGTGTAAGGTTCGCACTTTGTGGATGTCTGACGTAGATTGTATAAGGTTCGTACTTTGTGGATGTCTGACGTAGATTGTGTAAGGTTCGTACTTTGTGGATGTCTGACGTAGATTGTGTAAGGTTCGTACTTTGTGGATGTCTGACGTAGATTGTATAAGGTTCGTACTTTGTGGATGTCTGACGTAGATTGTGTAAGGTTCGTACTTTGTGGATGTCTGACGTAGATTGTGTAAGGTTCGCACTTTGTGGATGTCTGACGTAGATTGTATAAGGTTCGTACTTTGTGGATGTCTGACGTAGATTGTGTAAGGTTCGTACTTTGTGGATGTCTGACGTAGATTGTGTAAGGTTCGTACTTTGTGGATGTCTGACGTAGATTGTGTAAGGTTCGTACTTTGTGGATGTCTGACGTAGATTGCGTAAGTCACAACAATAGGAGTTCGTAGTTACGAACAATAATTATTGTTAGTAACGCTACGAGTGTTTTCTACGATTGTTCCGAGTTACGTGGTTAACGTCAAACGTTCACAAATATTCCTTCGTCAGTTGGACATGAAGTTGTCATTACCATAGGCATTGCCCTGCCAACACTTATGAAGTGCAATGAGTCCAAAGTTCTGGCTCTGGATGCATGTTTTCCCGTGGAACGCCGGACAACTCAGCTAGTAACTAATACAATCATGGTAGAGACAAAACGTTATCAATACGCGTGCTTTCGCTTCGCATTTCAGTACGTGAATGTTTACAAAGGTTTTTTGATTATTAGTCAGCGTGAAAGTATCCACACATGTCGTCTTCCCGGCCATTTTCATAAATCTTGTGAACGCTTGGTCGCGCATCTTTCGGGATCCCAAACGGACGTGACCGACCTCCCGGCACTAGTTGCGTATGTACCTCCGGAGAAACCCAAGAGAAACTCCAAGAATTCTTCACATTTCTTCTGCTTTTTGATCATCTTTCATGACAAAAAAATTGACTGTAGCCTCCGTAGCTCTGATGAAATGAAAAATCGATGATGGCTATATTTCAGATTCAGATTTTAAATCAGAACAACTGGTATACAAATGGCAGTTTGGCCTACAGTGGCAATGTTTTTAGTTTGCATGTTACAAATGGCAGTATGGCCTACAGTGGCAATGCGTTTAGTTTGCATGTTACAAATGGCAGTATGGCCTACAGTGGCAATGTTTTTAGTTTGCATGTTACAAATGGCAGTATGGCCTACAGTGGCAATGCTTTTAGTTTGCATGTTACAAATGGCAGTATGGCCTACAGTGGCAATGTTTTTAGTTTGCATGTTACAAATGGCAGTATGGCCTACAGTGGCAATGTTTTTAGTTTGCATGTTACAAATGGCAGTATGGCCTACAGTGGCAATGCGTTTAGTTTGCATGTTACAAATGGCAGTATGGCCTACAGTGGCAATGTTTTTAGTTTGCATGTTACAAATGGCAGTATGGCCTACAGTGGCAATGCGTTTAGTTTGCATGTTACAAATGGCAGTATGGCCTACAGTGGCAATGTTTTTAGTTTGCATGTTACAAATGGCAGTATGGCCTACAGTGGCAATGCTTTTAGTTTGCATGTTACAAATGGCAGTATGGCCTACAGTGGCAATGTTTTTAGTTTGCATGTTACAAATGGCAGTATGGCCTACAGTGGCAATGTTTTTAGTTTGCATGTTACAAATGGCAGTATGGCCTACAGTGGCAATGCTTTTAGTTTGCATGTTACAAATGGCAGTATGGCCTACAGTGGCAATGCTTTTAGTTTGCATGTTACAAATTGCAGTATGGCCTACACTGGCAATGTTTTTAGTTTGCATGTTACAAATGGCAGTATGGCCTACAGTGGCAATGCTTTTAGTTTGCATGTTACAAATGGCAGTATGGCCTACAGTGGCAATGCTTTTAGTTTGCATGTTACAAATGGCAGTATGGCCTACAGTGGCAATGTTTTTAGTTTGCATGTTACAAATGGCAGTATGGCCTACAGTGGCAATGCGTTTAGTTTGCATGTTACAAATGGCAGTATGGCCTACAGTGGCAATGCTTTTAGTTTGCATGTTACAAATGGCAGTATGGCCTACAGTGGCAATGCTTTTAGTTTGCATGTTACAAATGGCAGTATGGCCTACAGTGGCAATGCTTTTAGTTTGCATGTTACAAATGGCAGTATGGCCTACAGTGGCAATGCCTTTAGTTTGCATGTTACAAATGGCAGTATGGCCTACAGTGGCAATGCCTTTAGTTTGCATGTTACAAATGGCAGTATGGCCTACAGTGGCAATGCCTTTAGTTTGCATGTTACAAATGGCAGTATGGCCTACAGTGGCAATGCTTTTAGTTTGCATGTTACAAATGGTAGTATGGCCTACAGTGGCAATGCTTTTAGTTTGCATGTTACAAATGTCTTCATCTGAGGAACGAGCACAGGAGGACGCCACCTCGAGGTGTCTCGACAAATAATTCTGAATTCGTGAAACAAATCCGGCCGAAGTAAAGGGGGTGCCCCGGCACCTGGTGGACACCCATGGATCCGCCATTGCATATACCAGGCTGTCGTGACGTAGAAAACTGTAACTTGTTATGATTGTTTACTGCTAGTTAGGGCTACTCAACAGACACACGAAAAAGGCAGAAGCTGCGTTTTTGTTGTCTTAAAAGACGTCAAATAATACGTAGGTGGGTTCCTGGCGACATACCTCATTTAACGCTCCCCCCATTTTGTCGACATCCACAGGGCTGTTGCTCCAACGCATGAAATAGTAACCACATCAAACTCAGTTTCATTGGAAAGAACTTTATATAAGCTTTCTGAATGACTATATACACATCCATAATTACATGCAATATTTGTCCCCTGTGGTCATGCAGAGCTTGGCGGCACCAAATGTGCAGGTTAAAGGTCCGTTCACACGAACAATTAGTTGTCCGATTTATCGGGCGATACAGTGTCGCCCAACCAGTTGGACGCGTCGTTTTTTGTTGCATCCAAGAAATAATCAATGTTCAATCGGACAACTAATCTTTGGCGCGAACGGGCCTTAGGGGACTTCGGGGCCCAATCGGAATTTCTATATAATAATGTTTGACGATTTCGTGGTTGTCTCCAGGGAAAGTGTGTATGTCTGCAGAAGATCAAGATAGCGAGTGTATATTGTTTGTAGGTGATATTAACTGGCTTATATGATCACGTGCTTTAAGGCAACGACGCTGGTGACATATTGGTCCCGTTTTCAATAAGGAATGTTGCGCCTATTCACTTTGCAATGGTGTATTTTATCTTTAAAATACCCTCTTATATACTTTGAGCTTAATCTTTTCGTGACTCTCCCAGTATTGATTTGTCGAAACAAACACGCATAGTAGTTATTAAATCACTGACTGGTGTATTTAAATATCGCGGCGCGGATGAAGCAGGTCCCACAATTAGATCCATTGTTTGACACCGGAGCAACACTGCAAGGGTCTGCTCCTAAATAGAAGAACCACCTTGACCCCGCGGGCCAAAGCTGGGCTAGGGAATTGGATGCACCTCAGAGGAAGCAACCCTGAGGAAACAAATGTGCGACACGCGCCAAGGACTTGTTCCCGCTGGGTGCAGAAGGATGAAACGCCCACGCCCAGGGAAGAACGCTTCGTACCCATTCCCACGTATAATGTGTGTGTCATCATCGTGGTTTTATGTATAAGTTGAGCCTATTGGTGTGTAGAACTAACCGTAGTTTGAAGAGCCCCGACGACTGCCAAAGTCACGAGTAGAAGTTGAAGAAGTGCTAATATTGTATCCATCGTTAAAAAGGCATGTCAGGAAGTCATCACGAAACTGTGTAATTTTGTACACGTATCGGATTAACAATAGACTTGTTGGCAAGTCACACCTTGGCAGGTCAAGTAAGGTTTCAAGTGATTGACCTGCAAGTCAAGTCAAGTCTCAAGTCAGTGACCTCTAAATCCAAGTCAAGTATCGAGTCACCTCTCCGAATTCCAAGCCAAGTCCAAAGTCATCAGTCATCACAAATGGTCGTGTTTGTCGTGGTTTATCTGCGGTAATATTTAGCAGGAAATTTCGGCGGGTCAGCCCAAAACATTAACCAAACATATTAAGTACTTGATAATTACTGTATCATATGCGACCTGTCATAACAACATGATCTCGTTTTTTGTACGTTTCGGGCTACCGGACTTGTTGGCAAGTCACAAACTGGCAAGTGTCGAGGATCTCGTGGCGGAAACAACGCGTGATTTTATGAGATGTGTTGTTTGTGGGGTTGATGTTTGAGATACCGGAAGGAAAGCGAGAATCGGGAAAGACAAGAAGAAAAAGATTAGTTGATATTGGGTGGTTGAATTGAGGGGTTTAGTGGATACAGCTAATAAGCAACAAAAGCCGCAAATGGATGCAGATGATGCGGTGAAACAAGCAGTTTTGTGAGTCTGGGGCAGTGTTCTATGCTTACTACTGAAAATAATGCTGGAACAGCTAAGTGTGCTGTGAAATATCAACAAAGCAACCTCACTTCCCACAAATTGTTACCACAACTAATAGCGAGGCTATCGCTTCTTCATAACTACAAATCAATGAGGCGGTTCCTAGTTCCGTTTCTCTACTCCGAACGGCGACTGTTTGGTCACATGCCACAATTAGGACCCGTCCGCCGTTTATCCAGATATAAAGTAAGATTAGCGAGGCGTTCTGATCAGAGTCAATCAGTACACGAGTGCAGCACATGAGTGAAGTCCACGCCAGCTGTTCTCGTGATCCGAGGTTAAGGCGGCCTTGGCCAAGTGAGGGATATTGTTATCCCTTCCCATGCGTGGGAGGCACACGCCACCAATTCTGGGGGGATTGCACGTTGCTTGTGGGTTGGGCAGCTGAGATGAAAGCCCTGCATGTTCGGTAGCGACCACCCTGTTGCGACATCTTACCTGGTGCCAACCTTGATTGGTGCACCCATGTTAGACTGGTAACAGTAAACCGTAAGATAACAAATGACCCCGTAAGATTGTCTATTTCAGCTGGTTTGCCGCGCACGCTCAACAGGATATCATAGGGTGAGTCGGTACCCACTTCCTAGGTCAAAAACCTAGGACGAGTCGACTGTGGAACTCCCTCCCAGCGTCTGCTTTCCCTGCCTCTCCAAACATGACTGCATTCAAGACAGGTGTGAATGGTTTTCTTTTGGATCAGATGTTTAAATCATTTCGGTCTTAATCAAACCAAACTATTTTCGCTTTTTGTGGTCATGGTGTTGAGCGTAGGTTAATGCCTGGCTGAGAGATGGTGACCTGGGAATTAATAGCCTACGGAGCCCGAGCCTATAAAGTGTGGGTGAACGGCACGCCTAGTCAGGTGATGTATCTTGTAGGGCGTAGCGTTATATCCTGGTTACCATGACCACCAGATAAATCATGTTTTTTTCTTCTTTCTTTTGTTGTATATATTTTTATTGATCCATCCTTGTATTTCTCGCTTTTAGTGCAATGTTGCTAAGTTTATGCTTTGGGCCACTTTTCGTCTTTTAATGGTATCACCAGGCCCCTGAATTTCAGTATAAAAAAGCGTGTTTACATGAATTAGTATGTAATAAAATAGAGATAAACCGGAACTGTATGATTGGTAAACACTTGCATTTTATTTAAATAAGTCCTTTACATTGAGTAACTTACGAACGATTCGTCATTGACTATAATAACAAATAACATCTTTGAATAAAAACGTCGTGGGATTCTGGTGAAGGTACTCGTAAAGTTGAGAGAATGAATTAATATAAACGTTCTCTTAAAACAACTGTACCGATCAATTGCCTTCTCCGGGAACTGAATTTTCCTGGGCCTTAGTTCTATTCTGCTCGCAAGCAGGCTGTCCGATACATGGGTGAGTCGGTGTCCATGATTATTTTATGGACCTACAGATTATGTATTTCTTAGTTAATCCCTTTGAAGATACCCGACAGAAGAGCAGCACATATAAATGATGTACGAACCACAGGCCTGTGTACAGCGAACATGATCCTTGAATCTCCCGTATCAAAGTCCAGTCGTCTCGACAGCGACGGTGACAGTATCATGCCCTCGGGGGACCGTGGGTGTATCTCAATTTCCAGACATGTCCTCGAATCTTGCATCTGTGTCCTGGATATTGTCTGACTTCTCCCAGCAGCCTGTACACGGTGTCTCAATGCGGTGGAGGAGCGTTCGAAATGTATTGAGCATGCGTGCTTGTCAAGAAGCAACATCTTGCTGAGATGACGACCAGGGAACATTGTCAAATGATGCTTTTGTAATGCATTTAAGAATGGTGTGAACGTCAGCTCCCCACTTTATTGGCACGTATGACAATATTAAGATGATTCCTATGTCTAGTTTTCGTTTACATAGTACCTAATTTTTTATTTTATAAGTAGTCTTTCTCACCGTCGGTATATTTATTTTAGATATGTGCCAAATGTATGATAGCTTGTAATTAAATCAAGAACTCTTTCTTAGTGGTTGGCCATATAAAAGGTTTCAACAGCGACAGTAATCGGACGGTGATAGAACTTGCAACAATGATTTTCTTCATCGATTTCACTGTTTTGCATAACCATGTTAGTATAAATATGCTATATTTTTGTGGGCCTATTTCTCGATTCGACAATGGAAGGTTGCACACAGAAACATGCCTAAAACTGTGGAACGCTGACTCGTTAACGGGTTTGTGCTTCACCAGGTGTGTTAATGACCAACATACCTGCTTACGGTGGAGGGCAACTGACGAAAATAAATCAAGGTCATTCGACGAAAATAAATTCAATGCGCGTGAGGAAAATTGGAACGATACTAACTCGCTGACAAGTACGATTATTTGCGTTTTCATGTTTCTATATCATTTGAAAAAAGACGCACACGTTATGTTTTAGAAGGTTTCTGGAAGGTGAACCAGAATTAGAACAAATTGTGATTTGCAAATATCGCAAAATGAAATGTCGGACTCGTGAGTAGTTGAGACAGGCGAGTAAAACTAAAATAACACTGATGGATTTGTTATCTACACAAAAAGTACTGAGTTATGTGGAAATACTAATACCTTAAAGGGGAACTGAAGCATTTTTGTGTTATGCCGTATATTTAAATATATATTATCTAACTATGCATTAATGGTGACAGATATCTGCTAATTTATGAGATAAACTGAAAAACTGATTTTGTTCGAGACAAAAATCGACAAAATGCACCACTGCGTATCGCCATCTTGTTGCCGGAACGAGTGGTTTGAGTCGCGTATATCTAATCCATGTAAATTTTCGATTTTTTGCGATTTATTTCGTAAATAGGCATTCTGGAGCGAAAAAAAAGATATGGGTCTCTGTTATATATACAAGTGTTTACACACGTGAGCAAAATAGCGTTTTTGTTCGTTCCAAATAAAAAAAGTTAAAGAAATTACAACAAAACACACACAAAATCGTGGAAAACGCCACAGTTCTCGAACACACGAGACGCTAACCAACGAGAATATGCGAAAACGTAATACCGGAACTATTTTTTTATTTGTTGACAAGATAGATGCATTGCTTGTGACAGTTTTACCAGATCTGCTACTAGCGATTAGTGGTTTACTGAACTTCCGTAATAGTTGTCTATCTTTGGAGAAATGGAAACCACAGACGAAGAGTCTACTTCGACAGGCCACACGGAAACAAACAAAACCGACACCGAGTGTGCGAGTCACGCTCCAGACTTCGCCTTTGTTGACGTTGGATTTAGGAAAAATTACAACAGCGCTTTGACTGTCAACGATTCCTGACTAGGTAATGTGATGTGGTGAACCTGTGGAAATTGCGTCCCGATGTCTGCGCACGTTTACGTTGAGTCATCATGCTGCGCCGAGGAAGCTACCATGCCTAGGCCCGGGCTAGGCTATGGCTATGCAGCACCGTGTGCCCGACCGCGTTGGTGCTTGTATCACCGTACGAAGGCAAAGACGATGATTTTGTAGTGATATGCACAGTGCACACACAGAGCAGTGCTAGATGTTGGTCTGCTGTCATTGCATGATTTGCGTTCCGACTCATTGATTCGTGGGCAGGTCAGTAATTCAATTGTTATCGAATCATTGCCATTTTAATAATCATATTTTTTCTGCATATTTCTTTTACCTAGCCCGAGGGCGAGGTCCGAACTACAATGGCAATGCAAGCAGGCTTTTCTCTTTATTTTGTATCTAATCTAATGAAGTGTACCGTGACTGTATTTTAATATTGTGTTTGATTTTGTGTTGAATAACATTGCTGACAATAATAACATGAGGGTTTATTTAATTCATTATGTGAATATATATATATATATATATATATATATATATATATATATATATATTCTTAAATGTTACCGTAATCGTGATTGTAATAATGATTGTAATCATGACTACATTAGCAATTGTGATTGCATTAATTACTGTAATCATGATTTCATTAATATTTGTACTTGTAATCACCCCTCTCTGTAGCACACCATAACACCTTGTTGTTTGGTGCAATGTAATAATTTAAATAACAATAATTAACTACTGACAGTATGCAATGTTCACAGTTTTGCAACTATTATGGTAATTATGGAATTAGTGCTATCAACTAACCCTGACAAATTATATTTCAGGCTCAGGAAAGGCAAGACAAGTAATCCCATCCTGCAATGTGGGAAGGATCTGTGATGTCTATTCTGAACCGAATTGAATTGATGGAAAGTTTAGCTATGGAGATTGACCTGACACAGGTGAGTGTACCAATAGTCTGTTATAGACAAATTGTGAGGCACCAACAGCATTCAGCAGGTCGAAAAACAACCTGGAAAACTACAAAAATTCCCACTAAAATATTAATAACTGAATGATGTGAATGTCTTCTTATCTATATCCCATTTCTGTCAACAAAAATGTTACCTGCAGCATCTTGCATGTCACTACATACAATTTCACTTATATTGAGACCAACATAAAATATATCAAACGTTTATTCACATAGTAAAACAATTACCAAAGAAATAAGGCTAACTAGAATGACTGAAACCAAGACTAAACATTGACCTAAAACAGTGACTTCTACCACCGGGAAATACAACCAGGAACATGGATATCACAGTTACACACATCATTATTATGCCACAACATATCAAATATACTGGTAGTTTAGCTTAGGAAATAACTATTAATCTTTATAAAGCCAAGGCATTGTAACTGTTTCACCATCATCATCTATACCAATGGCAATAGACTACTTGTTTTGATTGGACAGTAAATGTACACCAATCGTGTAACAATATTACTGACTGACAGTAAATGTACACCAATCATGCATACCAATACACTACTTGTTCCTACCAACAGTAAATGTACACCAATGATCTCATTCTGGAATCTGCACCATTTCAATACTTCTTCTGACAGTAAATGTACACCAATCATGTGTATCCAATATACTACTTGTTCTGACTGAATCTACTACTTGTTCCTACCGACAGCAAATGTAAACCAAGCGTCTCTTTCTCTACCAAATACACTACTTGTACTGACAGTAAATGTACACCAATCATATGTATCAATACCCTACTTGTTCTGACTGATAGTACTTGCACACCAACCATCTGTTCCAATACACTACTGGCAGTAAATATACACCAATACACTACTTATTCTGAATGATAGTACATGTACACCTAACATATTCAATTCACCTTTCACTCATCCAGGGGTAGAAATCAGCACACTTTCCTCTGACAGACACCCCAGTATCCGAAAGACCTTGGCTGATAGATCAGACATGAGTACAACCTGTGTCACAGTTTATGGCTGTTTGGTGTGTGGCAGGTGCAGAAAAGTGACATAAGTTTTTCTCACGAATTACAAACTTCTTCTCTTTCTCATAGGTGTCGGAGCTGCTTGAGTCATCCTTGGTTATGTCGCTGTTATCACATAGTGTGCATCATCTGCACCAATGTCTTTATTCTCACTGAATCTGATGGAAGCTTCACATAGGAGTAGTCATGATGAACGTTCATTGGTGCAATAATGTCATCCATGACTACAGCAGCATTCGCAAAGTGTCGCACTTGAAATATCGTTACTGGATCGATTTGCATTTCAGCATCAGTTGTATGTGGTGCCATACCAGTAGTAGCAGTGATGGCACTAAAGGTGACATTCGTAATGTAAAGATTGACAGCATCACCCGTAGCGCTGGATGCTTCAAAACTAGTACCTGTACTTGTACGAACCAATGGTGAATCCTTCATCTGAGAAGATTACACATACAGTGACTTGAAAATTTTACAAAATTCATCTTTTGCATAATAAAAATTAATCACAATGTGAGAAACTTTCTCTTGTATATATTATTTTTAGAATATAAGAGTGCCAGTGTCATATAGAATATATAAAGTAATCAACCACAGGGAAAAGCATTTTCCCTATGGAGCCATGTTAATTCAACCAATGGGTCTTTCACTGATCTCTTAATGTTTTTAATGAATCTGTTTGGTCAGTTTAATGAATGCCACTGGTAACATAACCAAATGGATGTAATCAAAATTGTAGCATCCTAGCTCCAAAGTGTATTATATTATCTAATCAACATTGCACTGTTTTCAATGGGCCAGGGAGGTAAAAATTCTATAAGGGGTCCAAATTCCATAACAAAATATGGACTCATAGGTATGCTTTCTATGGGGTTCCTTATTTTATATCTGACACTCTATTTAGATAACATAATGCGTGAATATTGTTATTGGACCAAATGCAGATCTATGCTTGTGACATCTTTACCTTATAAATGCTGCACGCACACACACATACCTGCCACACGTATATATATATATATATATATATATATATATATATATATATATATATATATATAGATATGTATATATATATATATGTATATATATATATATATGTATATATGTAAATATATATATAATTATTAGGTATTATACTGAAAGCATCTGCTAGATAGTATGGTGCATGGACAAAAGCCCCTCCCGACAAAAGCCCCACAGACATAAGCTTGTTTCAATTCAATTATACTGTTCATGACTGGTGCTGTAGTACACAGAGACAAGATATTGTCATGAATATACTTCAGGCATGTGGTCAATTGCATTCCGGAATTGGAACTGACCCTCAATTCCGGAATTGGAATTGACTTCAAAAATGTTTTTTTTATTTTTATTTTTTGGGAATTGGAATTGATTTTGTTGGAATTATTGATACTGTTAATATTTACCCTTATATTTACTTATATTACTTTTAAAATCATATTTGTCTGCTAATAGCATGTCACCCTGAATATGGTAACAGCCAGGAAGTTGTCAACATTACAGCATAGACACTGTCTACTCTGGTATTGAAACATTGTGACCAAGAACAATAGAATCAAGCATTTGCATCAAAACGAAATACTAAGTTACTGTAATAGACAGTAAAACCAAAATCAGACCATTCAGGCCTCATTTTCTTTCTCAGTGTACAAGGTTTATTTACACAGATTGCCAATTAAGGGCACCTGCCTGCTCATTCCCTTTGAGTGAGAGAGGAAGCCTGCCCCACTTGAATGCAGCCCCTTTTTTATCAAAGCCTAATGTTCAGCCAACAAGTTTCCCATACTACACATGTCACTGGTCACCTGTACAATGCTGTTACATGTGGCTGTAGGATTTGCCCTTTGTAGTAATTAAAAATGTCCCCATGGAGAATACATGTTGGAGATTAGGATGTTGAAGACTCAAACTTTCCAGTAAATTTTATGAAATATCAATAATACCACAACTGATAGCGATATAAATCTGCCTCCTAGTATATTTGCTCCCCCCCAGGACATCTGCCCCTTTTTCTATAATAGTTGACAAGTGAAAATCAGTTTGCAGTTTTATCATTATTACTACAATAACATAACATTCAATGACAAGTCGAAGTCACTTTAGCCTAATGCAATGGCCTATCCCCTGGAGTGTGTATGAGATGATCTTGTCACCAGTTTTCTTCCAGGTATCATTGATAGTCAGATCAGTGGTGGAAGATGGGTTCTTGGGGTGATGCTTCCACAAACAGTGGTGGACAGTAACGAGTCAGAGATCAGCTGGTTTGGAGTGCCCCTGGTATTAGCTGCCTTAGTTTTCAGGTCCTCACGGACCTTGGCAGCTTCTATCTGTGCCGTGTCACCATCATGGTTGCAGGCAGTCTTGTTGATCACATTCTGGATCTGGAGATCAGATCAGTGACCACAGCACCCTTGCATTATTAGCATCGACGCTGGCTTCGCTCCCATTGAAGAGTAATCTTGTTGGTCCCCCTTCTTGGTGTAGGAATGGCACTCAAAACATAGTTTCTGACCTCCTCAGATGCTAGTAGTAATTTCCATGATGAAGTTATAAGTGTTTTCTGACAACTCTAGCTTGTGCATCCAGCTTTATAGAAAAATGGAGTCACTCCAACTCTCCATGGTAAATGCAATTCAAAAGAAACCTTGTTGAGATGGCTTCTTTCAAATATCCTCAATTGTCCTAACATGTCCTGGTCCTAATGTCACTGACTTCTTCCACAATTGCAATAAAGATAATCCTTTGATTACAGGATCATCTCCAACTACATAAAGTAATTTACTTGGCTGATCTGGCACAAAGAACATCAATTGCAATTAGGGTAATATATATCTTGAATTCATGTTCAGAAATAAAAAAATAAGTTAAAAAAAACATTTCTTAAAAAAAACTTACAACTAATCCAGAAGCTACGGACAGGGGGCAAATGTCCAGATTTTGAATAAGGCAAGGGGCTAATGTCTGGGGGGCAAGTGACAAAGGGGCAAATGTCCGGGAGGGAGGCAAATGACCTGGACCCAATATAAACTGTTCAAAACTCAGATTAATTACCCTACTGTCCAGGGCTGTCCAAAATGTCTGGTTTTGTTACCAAAAATCCAGGAGAAGTGTCGCAGCAGAAAGTACATATGAAATGGCTGGATGCCATTTTAAAGTTTTTTATGGCAAACCTGATATAATATGTGTGTGTGTGTGTGTGTGTGTGTGTGTGTGTGTGTGTGTGTGTGTGTGTGTGTGTGTGTGTGTGTGTGTGTGTGTGTGTGTGTGTGTGTGTGTGTGTGTGTGTGTGTGTGTGTGTGTGTGTGTGTGTGTGTGTGTGTGTGTGTGTGTGTGTGTGTGTGTGTGTGTGTGTGTGTGTGTGTGTGTGTGTGTGTGTGTGTGTGTGTGTGTGTGTGTGTGTGTGTGTGTGTGTGTGTGTGTGTGTGTGTGTGTGTGTGTGTGTGTGTGTGTGTGTGTGTGTGTGTGTGTGTGTGTGTGTGTGTGTGTGTGTGTGTGTGTGTGTGTGTGTGTGTGTGTGTGTGTGTGTGTGTGTGTGTGTGTGTGTGTGTGTGTGTGTGTGTGTGTGTGTGTGTGTGTGTGTGTGTGTGTGTGTGTGTGTGTGTGTGTGTGTGTGTGTGTGTGTGTGTGTGTGTGTGTGTGTGTGTGTGTGTGTGTGTGTGTGTGTGTGTGTGTGTGTGTGTGTGTGTGTGTGTGTGTGTGTGTGTGTGTGTGTGTGTGTGTGTGTGTGTGTGTGTGTGTGTGTGTGTGTGTGTGTGTGTGTGTGTGTGTGTGTGTGTGTGTGTGTGTGTGTGTGTGTGTGTGTGTGTGTGTGTGTGTGTGTGTGTGTGTGTGTGTGTGTGTGTGTGTGTGTGTGTGTGTGTGTGTGTGTGTGTGTGTGTGTGTGTGTGTGTGTGTGTGTGTGTGTGTGTGTGTGTGTGTGTGTGTGTGTGTGTGTGTGTGTGTGTGTGTGTGTGTGTGTGTGTGTGTGTGTGTGTGTGTGTGTGTGTGTGTGTGTGTGTGTGTGTGTGTGTGTGTGTGTGTGTGTGTGTGTGTGTGTGTGTGTGTGTGTGTGTGTGTGTGTGTGTGTGTGTGTGTGTGTGTGTGTGTGTGTGTGTGTGTGTGTGTGTGTGTGTGTGTGTGTGTGTGTGTGTGTGTGTGTGTGTGTGTGTGTGTGTGTGTGTGTGTGTGTGTGTGTGTGTGTGTGTGTGTGTGTGTGTGTGTGTGTGTGTGTGTGTGTGTGTGTGTGTGTGTGTGTGTGTGTGTGTGTGTGTGTGTGTGTGTGTGTGTGTGTGTGTGTGTGTGTGTGTGTGTGTGTGTGTGTGTGTGTGTGTGTGTGTGTGTGTGTGTGTGTGTGTGTGTGTGTGTGTGTGTGTGTGTGTGTGTGTGTGTGTGTGTGTGTGTGTGTGTGTGTGTGTGTGTGTGTGTGTGTGTGTGTGTGTGTGTGTGTGTTTTAATCATATCTAATTAAATATGATTGTGCACACGTGACAAATAAAATTGTGTTAAAATGAATTGGATTTGAATTTTTCTTTACCCTAGGATTTTAACAGTTGGAATTGATTTTTGGCAAGGCGGAATTAGAAGTGATTTTTTGGAATTGACAAAAACAGAATTGACCCCATGCCTGATATACTTCCTTCATATGTATAGCTTGTACTAATACTATTGTGGGTTGCCGACAGTTGCCCCCTCCCCCACGATATTCATTACAGTGTTATCAGTCATGTTAGAATAAAATGTAATTAATACATCTCTTTATGAACTTCCGGTTATTACATGTGGGGTTTAATCTGATCAATAAAGCAAATTCATTTTATATAATTTTGCCTTATTGTCAAATCACAAGAATTCAGAAAAAAATTGTAAAGTGTCATTATACAAAGCAGACATGTAATCTGACAGTGCCTTAGTTTCCTTTCCAGCTAGACATTGCATGGGTGAAATGCATTTTACTTAAATATTTAAATACTTTTAAAACGTTTTTGTAACTGCATTTGCACTTAATCACAATCAAAGTATTTGTATATTTAAATATTTCCATAAAGAATTTGAAATGTAAACAGCAACAGTAGGCTTCTGTTGCACTATAGTCTATACTGTCTTTTCGTCGTGTTTCTCCCATGCATCTAACCCCCCCAGGCTTAGCCTAGCGCTTGCCGCTTGCTCTCTAGGCATTTAGAACACAGGAGTATGATACTTAATTATTATGACTGTCAATAAATAATATCAAATTATTTTCTTGAATAATTTTGTCTAGTACATACGCCATGGCCCATGTTACAAGGCTGCAGTATATCATGTAGCACTTACTGAGTTATTGTTATTGTTTTTTGAGTACGGCCACGTACGTATTGACGGTACACCTGATCACGTCGAACATAAATCGGCGGATTGGAAAACACTCGTAATTATATCAAACTATTAACACTTACTCGCACTTTATTGTATTCATACATTTCGATTTACTGTGGGTCATATATATGCTGACGTAGAAGCACAGCTGTGCTTATTGGGGTGGAACTATATTGTAATCGTAGTGATAAGTCACAATGGTAACGGTAATCCAATTTACTAACCTGGTTTCGGCTCGTCGTTTCCTACGCATCGCTCTGCCCTCTGATATCTGACGTTTCCTTGTCGCAGAATAGTCTGTAGATGCATGGTCATATGCAGAAAAAAGATCTAAGATGTCTTTGACCAAGAATGACATCTTGATGCTCACCGTCTGTCCATGCTCATCACATACGTCTTTTGTCTTGTAATCTGCATCGGAAAAGTGGTCACTCGCAGAGCCTGCGGCTGGCGGACACGGCAATTTCCGCATTTGCAACCACCTTTTCCGCTGCAAATTCTTCCTCGAAAGTCGATCAAAAGTTTTTTCCTTGCATTTGTAGTATTAGTTGATATATCCAGGAGCCATCCAGTGCACACCAGTTTTCTTTTTATTCGATTTTCCATGCGTTTCGGCCGTTTTTCCGAGAGGTTTTTACTGTGTGAATGCGGTGCCAGGAGCTCGTACTCAAACCACTCTGCCGCAGAGCAATATGGCGCCGCCCAGCGAAGATAATGGCAAAGTTTAAAAGGATATTACAAAATTACCGTGGCGTTGCGCCCATCATATAAGGGTGATATATACTGTAAATGGTATGTTATTATGTTTGGGCTATGGTTGTTCGAGTGCTTCACCCCCCCTTTAAGCAACGTCGACTGTCGTTGGGTTAACATTGTATGCTGTTTATTAAGGTTGCTATCTTAATTATATATTCGCAAGCTTTAGCGCAAAGAAGCTGGTGACGTATTAGCCACTTTTTTTACTATAGAATATTTAGCGTTTTTTTATAAGATGCCCTTTTATGCACTTTTTATCCTTCTTATGATACTACGAGTACTACTGTGTCGAACCAGAGACGGGTGTCAGTGAGCACTGACGAAAGTATTTAAAATGCGCGGATGACGCAGAACACACATGTAAGCCAACTGTGTTGCAACACCGGAGCCACACTGAATGGGCCTGCTCCTAAAACAAGAACCACCTTGACCCCGCGGCCCAGGCTGTCCTGTCGAACTAGGAGCGCCTCAAAGCAAGTAACCCCGAGAGAACAAGTGAGCGGCACGCCCCGATGACACGGCCCTGCTTGGTGCAAAAGGTGAGACGCTGGTGTCTCGAATCACTCGGAACGTACCAAGGAACCAACATGAAACGTTTACGGACATTTGGTGAAGATTGTGTTACTCGGGACAATCGGAGAAAACACGAAAGGCGTTGACGAAGACTTCGTGAATAAATTTACGTAGATCAAGAGTTCGAACGTTCGTTCGAAGGTTTGTAGGTACGGACGCTTCGTGAAACCGCCCCTTTATGCCTACACATAGCAAACAACAACGACGTTGTGTTGTTAAAACAGCGACATATTATATTATGATGTCACATCACAGCAGTATTAATAGCTGTGTTATAATAATTTTAAAATTGAACAAAAACTGCTACATCCTCCTGTCACAGTCAGCTACGGCAGCTGGCTATGCTATATTTCGACGAAGGTGAGATATCAAAACAACACCAAGAATTACATATATCCCTCTCAAGTCTTCGAGTACTTGAGTAGAATTTATAACGTGAATTTGTGACCGTGCACTTCATCAACAATAACCCCACCACCCGTAGCAGAAAAGGAAATTTTTTCCTTACTGCGAATTTCTTCGCCTTTCATGGAGGCGATAGACGATATGGACGCACCACATTTGGTCGATGGTTGTTCGAAGCGCAGACTGTGTCCCATAAAACAAGACTTATAACGGGTGTCTGTGGTGTAGGAAGTTGTCCCATCCATTATGTTGTTCCAAACCACGCAATAGAACGACGTCAGAGTCTACCAGATGATGGTTCCAATTATATCTGGCTCGGTATCTGTTCACCAGTTAGTGTCGGTAGAATCGTCTACCAAAGCGACAACTATGTTTGCTCCATTCATTCTGAATGAACTTATGCAACAAGACGGTTTATATAGTGGGTGTTCGTCATTCCTGGGCCTCTGCGGTACAGCAGAAGGACAGACCGGGGGCGATATGTAGCAGAACGCCCGCGTTCTTCCAAGGGTTCGAAGCGGAGTTCGTCAGACATTGACCGAGTGGTAACAATTTGTTGTTGAGGTATTGCCATTCTGAATAAAAGAAGTGTGCGCGTGCGTGCGTGCGTGCGTGCGTGCGTGCGTTCGTTCGTGCTTCCGTCCGTGCGCGCGTGTTCAGCACCCCATTCCACTTCATGTGTTCAACGTTCCACTAGCTTCAGACATGCCTAACGTTCAATACCTTTCATTTCAAAACGTGCTGAACGTCGGATGTGTACGAGGCGCATGGTTGGTGCACATAATGTATTCGCCACCCTCGGCATGTCTGTCATATGATAGCCATATTCTAAGCACTTTGAATGTTAACGTGACACTCGGATAACAAGGATACTGCGTGCACCAGTCAGCGCACGTCTCGCTGTGAAAGGTCACACGTGCAGGTGCGTAGACAGCCGAACGCACGTACGCACGTGCGTCCACGTCAATATGGCAAACAACATTTAATATTTAAAACATCCAAACAGCCCCCCGAAATTGAATGGTCCATCCATATTTTGGCTGCCTTCCATCATGGAGTGCAAGCAGGAATAGAGCCTTCCCGGCGCCATCTACACTCACTGAAAAGAACCATTTTAACTTGGCTATTGTGTATGCCAGCAAAAACTACCAGTTAGAAGTATGATGGACACAGTCAGCCTTGGGATATTTCGAAGAAGTCGGCAAAGCCAGATGCTACTTGTGGTCCATCAAAATGTTGAATTCATCATAACCATTCAGTGACCATTGAGCAAATCTTCCAAAGTGGGCTTTCTCTAACCATGTTCCTACAATCCAAACAATGTAATTTCTGCCAAAGAGAGGGCCGACTGCAACAGGAGAGGGCCGACCCAGAAGTATGGAATGCATTCTTTGACAGTGCTGAAGGGCTAGCTGGAAGCGGCGAGCAAGCCATTAAATGACGGTAGGCTGGGGCACCGTCCGTGAGAACGTGCCCGCTGATATAACTGACACGCTCAGTCAGTATTGGATGAGGGCGACGTATCTGCCGTTCGTGGATCACTTTCTGCAGGACATGGACACACGTCTATCAGTAGCTCAGAATCACTACGTGGCCCTATACCTCACACCACGACAGCTGGGGCTAATCTGACACAAGATTGTCCACCTGTGCGACGTGTTCCAAGAGGAGATGGTCAATGCCGCTGAAAGACCCAACACACTCGATGATACGATAGAGGAAACCAATCCTATCCTGTATCCTAACATGATGTATGTTTCGACTGCCACAGCAGAGCGTTCCTTTATTGCCATGCGACGTCACGGTCACAAGAACAAGACGTTGGATACAGAACGCACATCCACAAGTTCAGTCGTTCAGCGCTAAAATTCCGCCTTACTGAAGGAGAGGTAGTTACTTAGACATTTCTGTTAATACGATAGGCTCGTAAACACCGAAGCATTTTCATTGCCTGTATATGTCTCCTTGACTTATGATTAAATGGCTGTTATCATTGCAAAGGGTTAGCGTTTATCTATTAATATAATTATCAGGATTGATTATTTGTGCATAACGGTCATCATACGACAAGTTTACCAATGATTTTGAATAATGCTGTAGTATATGTATATGCATTGCAATTATTCTTCACAAGCTTTTATAATTAATTTTGCTATGACATAGTAAACAGGTCATTGAATTGTGGAAACGTGAACGGTGATTTTATTCAGGGAAAATATAAAAAATACGCCGATGAAAAATCAGCGTAATAGCAAACTACATAAAGCAGCGTTCTTCTTTGTGTTCCTCCAGTCCGGGTGAGGCCGGCACCGACATTGATCCGCGGTGTTTGTTTCCTTCTCCTTCCATCACTGATCACGTTTCATTGCCGTCTCCACCACCCGTCTCCACCACCCGTCTCCACCACCCGTCTCCACCACCCGTCTCCACCACCCCACCCCTCGCTCTCGTTCTCCACTCCCTTCTCACTCCCACCAAATCTCTCTTCACACTCAGTCTCGGTCTTCCTCTTCTTCTTCTATCCTCCACTCTGAGCGCATCTGCCCTCTTCGTTGACCGATCCTCTTCCATTCATTCCACGTGCAGCCCACATCATGTAATAATATTAAACTTTACATCAGGTTCTCTTTCACCAACCTGCTCTCTCAGCTCCTCCATATATGGCAACGATACAGTATAACTATTTTAAACGTTGCTATTTGTCTTACAACTATAAACCCGACCCCTATCGGAATTCGTGCGGTCGCTCAACATAACAAGAAGGAAAATACTTCACAAGCACATTTGTTTTCCTGCAACCAAGAAAGACACATTCCACACGTAATATTCTGGCATGTGTTTTCATGTATCTTCAGTGTGAAGCCTCGCGCTCCGCATTCTTACGTGCACTAATATACTGTGAGCGTCGTGATAGACTCTGCTTTACCGCAATGATTGTTTTGCCGCGTTGATCGAGCTCCCAATCGATACGTGAAATGCAACCACGTTTAGAGACTTCATTGATAACACATAATAAGAAAACATTATAATAGTTCGGCAGCCCCAAACCACGCGTCCATGCGTTTGTTGTGTGTGATTCCGCGAGTGGAGCGTCGTCCACCTTCAGACGTTATCCTAAATGCTTTGCGCGCCTAGCAAGTTCCGGTTATTGTTTCCGCGTCATCACTTCGCGGCGTAACGTTCTCAAAATGTTCGGTTCAGTCGGAATTAAGTTCCTTTAAAATAATAATAATACAATTTAATTCAGAATAAATGTACGTCGTGTTTCGATATTTACGTGCAAACTTACGTCAAAGTTGCCAGACTTTTTCGGACATCACAGTATTGATTCCAACTCCTACGGTCGGTTTACCCATAATTCTTATGGATTTTCTTAACATTTGACGGTATAGAGAACGTAAGTCTCGCGCCTCGTTTTCGCTCTGGAATCCACTGGCGACCTCCGTTGTTTTGATGCCTGTGTAAAGAAAAGGATTATGTTTTGTTGTTTGTTGTGTGCTCACGGTAATTGTTTGAGCGTTGGTATCATCTGGATACTATACATTATCTCTCGCGCACTGGTGGCATATCCACAACTTTATCGGACATCCATATATAACTGTTCGAAATATTTTATATGAAAGTGGTCTTTCTAACTTTTGGCACTTTCCTAATGTCGTCAATCACAAATGGCTAAATAATTGTCTTAAAATCAGACTTCATGACGAATATATTCAAACATGGTCATGAAATGTATTTCACAATGATAAATGTATTACCTATAGTATATTTAAATAAGTATTCGATTTTGAATCATACTTGACATTGTTACCTAAGAGAGATTAAGAATTCTTTTCACTCAATTTAGGCTGGGTAACACAAAACTGCCTATTGAAACAGGCAGATGGTTCAATATTGATAGAAATAAAAGTTATTGTAATTTATATAATAGAAATGAGATTGGGGATGAATTTCATCTATTGTTTCATTGTGACACTTTAAGAGACCAAAGAAATAGATTTCTGACAAGATATTTGATTAATCACCCGAATTCTTTCTAGTTCGCTGTGTTGTTTAATATTCATAGTTTAAATAACTAATGAGAATGTGTAAGTTGATGAAAATAATAATTGGTAAGTTTAACTAACATTGACTGTTCTTATTATTTTTAAATGCTTTGAATACTTTCAAGTACTATTGGTATTGTATATTTATCTCATACACCATTGTAAGGTGTATGCATATCAAACTTGTTTTCTCAAAAGAGTCCGTTTGGGGACATGCACTTTGTGGGTTTATGTGCATTGTGACACCTTGGTAGGCATAAACATTTACTAAAGATGGTCGACTGGTTCCACACGTCTAAATGAGCATCCAGTGATAATCCGTGTTATTTTTATATCTGAGGCGTGGTCCGATAATTAAATAATTATTTCAGGCACAAATAATTGGGAAATAACATGTCTGACTCTTCAAGGTTGTCAGTCACAGCTGATCCTTCTGATAGGCAAACATTGTGATTATTATAATTATTGTATATTTATAAGTTTTTTATGATTGTATACACTTTAAGTAGCAGTTCTTGTTTTGTACGTCCGTTGTCAGCATGACCCGCAGCCTGCAGTGAGTTCGCTCCGGGTCGAACCTGTTTGACGCAGCTTAGCGGACGATGTAAGGACGGCCTCCACCGAGGGGGACAGACTTGCCACGACGGCACGCGCGCTCGACAGCAGAGAGTGATGTAGTCGGCGTTGTTCCCTCGCGGGTATTAATGGCACAGCTGCGTTACGCCACACGCGCAACAGTTGGCCGTATAAGTCCGTGGCAACTTGGGCAGTACGGGCCCGATCAGACGTAACTGCAGAAATTCTTTGCCGACGTTAAAAGCTATTCCAGTGAAAGGTCGCTGTTTTTCCTCATTTCCATGAACAAACAAAACACACTACTGTGTAACAAAATTCAGATGCGATTACGCATTATTTAAAAGGTTTATTAAGAAAGGTGGCTTTAAGGAGGGAGGGAGGGAGGGAGGGAGGGAGGGAGGGAGGGGGGGAGCGAGCGAACGAACGCGGGCGTTGTGTTGTAAAACATGTATGCGGTGTTGGCTGTGTGTGGTGTGTGTGTGTGTGTGTGTGTGTGTGTGTGTGTGTGTGTGTGTGTGTGTGTGTGTGTGTGTGTGTGTGTGTGTGTGTAGGTGTGTGTGTGTGTGCGTGCGTGCGTGCGTGCGTGCGTTTGTGCGTGCGTGCGTGTGTGTCCATACTTGTGAGACAAACACCCCAACACTTGGACGAGTATCAACCGAAATAATTGTATTCGATCTTGATGGAGGCATGTTATGATATGTGTGTGTACACACACAGTGCAGCACACATCATGTAACAATACTAAACTTTCATAACGTTCTCTTTCACACCAACCTGCTCTCTCAGCTCCTCCATATGGGGCAACATTACAGCATAACTATTTTAAACGTTGCTATTTGTCTTACAACTGTAATCCCGACCTCTACCGGAGTCCGTGCGGTCGCTGAACATAACAGTAAGGAAAAAACTTCACAAGCTCATTTGTTTTCCTGCAACCAAGAAAGACACATTCCACACGTAATATTCTGGTATGTTTTAATTTATCTTCAGTGTGAAGCCTCGCGCTCCGCATTCTTACGTGCACTTGTCTCGGGCCTGCAGCGAGCGTCGTGGTAGACTCGACGTTCCTGCAACGATTGTTGTTCCGCGTTGATCGAGCTCCCAATCGATACGTAATAACACATAATAAATACAACAGTAGTTCGGTAGCCCGAACCACGCGTCCGTGCGTTTGTTGGGTCTGAATTGAGTTCCTTTAGAGTAATAATAAAATAGTATTCAAAATAAATGTGCGTGTCTTGATGTTTACGTGCAAACTTCATTTAAAGTTGCCAGACGTTTTCAGACATAAACATTCCAACTGCTATAGTCGGCTTACCCATAAGTCTTACGTATTATCTGGAAGTGTGACGATACTGCGTGCGCAGGAGACATTCTTTACGGTTTTGTGTATTTTGAACAAGGATTTTGTATTACATGATTCTATGGCTCACGAATATTGCATCTGTACGTGCGCCGTCAGTTGCGAATGTTGCATCTGTAGTACGTGCGCCGTCAGTTGCGCCAAAGTCTCGCAAGATCCAATCAACATTCAGTTTGCACGGAGACCTCTTTTGTGCATTTTTAGCGGAAAACCAGCGAACGTAGTCGGTCAGTAAGGTATCGTTTGTTATCTTACGGACTTTTGTTGGTATGGTATGGCAATGCACCGCTCAGTGTTGACACGTGTTCGCGCAAGTTTCAGGGTATTCACCTAGCCATTATCGTTCCCACAGGAAACCATCAAATTAAATAAATATATTTAAATACGTAGAACGCCTTGCCACACGTTAGCCATTATACTGCCCAAGTCTAAGGACCACTGCCTCAGTTATCAGGGCTTTATCAAAATCCCCGCTGCTTATGCATGATTTCCGTATATTAATTCTGACGCCTATGTTGTGATTAACCTTATCAACCCCGACGATGGAAAACACTTCCACGTTTTCGTTTAATCAACCTTTCATCTCACCCCTGGCACGCCTGTTCATTCCAACGCCGCCATAACTTCTCCGGGAAAGCACACCGTCACGCAGAAATTACTGCGATACAGCGCTTATATAAATTAGTAGCCGTTAGGCGGCACCACCATTTCTTACACCAACACTTTGTAGGGAGCGGCAGCGTAGTGGTTAATCGCCCGCTTTACATGCTAGAGTTCTGGGTTCAAGATCCCGGCCAGACACTGTACATTCGGCTCTGAAGATTCTTAGTTGATCAAAACACTACGCCATTAAAATGATTAAGGAATAAAAATTAAAAACTTCGTCCCAAATTCATGTTTAACATGAATAAAAACCTGACATATCACCTAATGAGAATTATATATTGGACACGTCTTAGTCAGGAGAAGATAAGGTGGCATTCCCTCAGGAGCAAACGGGGATCATTCAAAAGAAAAATCCGCTTTATACAACACAATTAATATACATATAGCAATTATTTATTTCTGTCGTGCCACGTAAATACAGACAATTGCTACAAGCGCAGCAGGAATCGCTCAACTTCCAAGAATATTCAGTGGTACTTATTTTGAACGAGAACATTCTACCAAACATCCAATGCTCAAACATAGAATAAAGCAATGGACATTAATTTAACAGATAAAAAATATGTTTAATAATCCAATACGACAGATATTCAAGTTGCCTTTGACTTGTTTTGAGCTTTAAATAAACAGAGTGTGCTTGAACGAGTTCCGAGTCATATTCAAAATAGAAAGGGGTTTTAGCGGATGAACTTACAAAATAAACCAACCTGACATACAAAAACATCGAGTTTGCTTTGTAACTTGTTAACCAGTTTGTAAAAACATTTCAAATTAGCTTGGGATAAAATAGAAGACTTCGATTTGATTGGGTTTTCTGTTTTAAATTCAGTTGACTCGACTTATATCTGCCCATACTTGAAGCCCTGGCCCTGGTAGGTATACAGAGGCAAGTTGAGTGCTTCTTCTGAAGAATGACTTAATTATTATAGAATAATTACAGACTGCATAAGCATTACATTTACAGATGTCATGTTTAAAAACCCAAAACCAGGAAAAACTATCTCACATAAGAACTAAAACTACACTTAGTTTATAATACAAATAAAAATTTGCTTCAGCTCTTCACATAATCAACATACATCTAACAAAAGATGGTAATTTTGTCGAGAACACTGGCAGATAAATTCCTAGGTGATCCAGACAAAAGCAGACTAGGACACCACGTAAACCATGATTCTAATCACAGCAATGTCATTTAAGCCGTATCTTCTGCCATAACATGATAAGCCATACGATGCCACATGGTCAGATATATTACCAAAACAGCTGAAAGGGTATTTAAACTGTGGCACTTGTCAATTCAACATGTCAACTTATCTGATGGCCCTACACAGACATCATATATAGCATTCAGATAGACATCGTCACTTCTTTTCCTGCTGATGGATGCCCAGGGTTGTCCACCCACACTGGACACCACACCGCTAAACCAGTCTCATTCTTCACTCGTCATCCCCTTTATCTTTCTTCTTTTTCTTCTTCTTCATCTTCTTCGTGGCAGGCTCCCCGTCGTCATCCTCCATCGTCACATCAGCAGTCGTGTTCATGGACTCATTAGCGTCGCCGTTTGACTTCCTCTTCTTGTCTTTCTTCTTCTTCTTCTTCACCTCTGTCGTTGTGTCGAGTGTCGTGTCACCATCGGTCATTGTGTCGTTGTTAGTGTCACCGTTCATCTGTTGTTTCTTCTCTTTCTTCTTCCTCTTCTTCTCTTTCTTTGCCAGCTTCATTTGAACGATGGACGCCTGCACAGACAACAGCAAAAATCAATACCCACGCCCCAGGTATTCTCCATAAAGCCATCCCTTAAATGTTTCACACTTCAAAGTTTGATCAAATTTGTCATTTGTCTGGTACTTCGAAATATTCATTAGGGTGTGTTTTTGGTTGTTCCACAGACGTGGTCATCAAGACTGAGATTGACACCCTCGAACTGTCTAACTGCTTGAATTTTTTAGAAACATCACTACTAACGACAGCAGCATATCGTAAAGTGAAATTAACCACATGCAAACTGGGTAATGATTAATTTTTGTTCACTTTTATCTATGTTGTAACGAAGGCCGATTAAACCAGATCTAGCAGAAATATCATTACGTAACATCATCAAAATGCCAGGTAAATCTGCTTGGAAACAGAATGAAAAACGAGATGCCGCAGGTGACAAGAGGTTATACGGCCCAGGTAGTAGCTGTAACAACACCAGTTTGACAATAGGTGGTGTGGCCCCAGGTAGTAGTTGTAACAACACCATTGTGACAAGAGGTTGTATGGCCCCAGGTAGTAGCTGTAGCAACACCAGTGTGACAAGAGGTTGTGTGGCCAAGGTAGTAGCTGTAACAACACCAGTGTGACAAGAGGTTGTGTGGCCCAGGTAGTAGCTGTAACAACACCAGTGTGACAAGAGGTTGTGTGGCCCCAGGTAGTAGCTGTAACAACACCAGTGTGACAATAGGTGGTGTGGCCCCAGGTTGTAGCTGTAACAACACCATTGTGACAAGAGGTTGTGTGGCCCAGGTAGTAGCTGTAACAACACCTGTGTGACAAAAGGTTGTGTGGCCAAGGTAGTAGCTGTAACAACACCAGTGTGACAAGAGGTTGTGTGGCCAAGGTAGTAGCTGTAACAACACCAGTGTGACAAGAGGTTGTGTGGCCAAGGTAGTAGCTGTAACAACACCAGTATGACAAGAGGTTACATGGCCCAGGTAATAGCTGTAACAACACCAGTATGACAAGAGGTTACATGGCCCAGGTAATAGCTGTAACAACACCAGTGTGACAAGAGGTTGTGTGGCCCAGATAGTAGCTGTAACACTAGTGTGACAAGAGGTTGTGTGGCCCAGATAGTAGCTGTAACACCAGTTTGACAAGAGTGAAGGAATTTCAGTATCCCTGATAATGAATGACAAACCACCAGCTGGTTTTAAGGGACAATACAAAAAATATATAAAAAAGCTTACAAATCAAAAAAGAAATTAATTGCAACAAGTTACTACATTGAAAATAAGGATATATCATAACTGCAATTGTTGTTTTAAAATATTTTGGGAAGTAAAAACAAAATATGGAAAAATTATTTCCATAAGTCTTTTTTTAGTGTTAAATTATTGCATTAAACTTTGTGCGAGCTGTCACCTGTTCGACAGCAGACTTCATGACTTCAGCGTTCTTCATCGGTGCTTCGCCCGTCTCATAGAACTTGAGTCTGTCCTCCACCTGATCCTTGAGACGCTCTCCAAAGACGGAGGTAGGGAAATCTACAGGAAACAGCAGAAAACAAAACCTACAGAAGCATCAACATGATGTAGTCATATGTTAAGACTGACTTGGAAAACCTACAGAAACATCAACATGATGTAGTCATATGTTAAGACTGACTTGGAAAACCTACAGAAACATCAACATGATGTAGTCATATGTTAAGACTGACTTGGAAAACCTACAGAAACATCAACATGATGTAGTCATATGTTAAGACTGACTTGGAAAACCTACAGAAACATCAACATGATGTAGTCATATGTTAAGACTGACTTGGAAAACCTACAGAAACATCAACATGATGTAGTCATATGTTAAGACTGACTTGGAAAACCTACAGAAACATCAACATGATGTAGTCATATGTTAAGACTGACTTGGAAAACCAAAATTTGTTTTGGATAATAATAAATAAACCCAGTAGTTTGTAATCACACTTACTGAGATATCACAAATAAGAAACCCAGTAGTTTGTAATCACACTTATTGAGATATCACAAATTGTGGTGTGTGAGAAATACCTTTTCCCACCCTGGAAAATATTGGTTGCACCATCCCTTAACCCTTTTTCGTAATCATTACAGCAATCAATGTAATTGTTATCAAGGTAACTATTTGGAAGGTTTACATTTATGATCAACTATGCATCTACAGAACAGGCTTAGCTGATGATCTGATATTAACCATTTCGGACAACTTTGGTTAATTTATAAGTTTCAACAGACAAACAACTAAAAAGTTTCAATGGTTTCTTCGATAACTTACCAACCATAAACCCATTCTCAAGTCAACACAACCAAACTCTAACTTCAGCAGGAGAACTTTCATGAAAGTTTGGTGAATAAAAAACTGTGTTTGTGTCTTCATCACAGATTTGAATTCTAGTCACACAATGACTTCCTGTCCATACAACAACAATTGACACAAATTGTAGTTTATATTAAATAAAAACAATAAAATCAGTGACATACCAGCAAAGCAGTCGATACGGGATGCAATAGAACACTTATTAGCGAGGTACCGAGATATGCGCCCCTTGTTCTTCGCGCCAGCTCGGCCAATGAATGACGAGTGGAAGATCAGGCCATATTTGGGTGTGTTGCCCTTCGTCTTCAGTGCTCTACAGACCATTAATTCACCGTGCAAATATTACAGCTTTCAAAGAAGAAATCTGTAGTAATTACTCGTTCATGAGTAGCTGTTCTTTGTAGGATGCAGACATCATGTGCTGTAGCTACCAGAGAATACAATGACCATGGACAAGTTCTGTTAACTGTCAGTTGATTGATAGCTCATATGGCTTATGTACTATGTTGATTCGGACCCAACCGAGTGTGGTTATTATTAATGACTGTCATTCACTCGCTCGCTCACTCACTCACTCACTGTCACCGAGTCACTCATTCTCTCACTGAGTCACTACCTTGGTCACTCACTTACTCAGTCACTCACTCACTCCTCTTGACTCCAGCTAGAATGACTAGATTATTATGATAAATAAATAGGGATGTGAATACACCAATTTTCCTACATGTCAAATGAATTGAATTAAATCGTGCACATCAGGAAGGACTGCAAATAACTAATAAACACAAATTTATGGGACATAAAATTCCATTATCATCTGGTTACAATGATTAATGAAACCAGCTGAAGTGTCACTGATGTTAGCTGACTAGCAAGTGTAACCCATTAGCATGTTGAGTTACATATTTTTAAATTGTGTGTTTACATATTTCAGGCATATCGCTTGTATTATTCAAAGTATTACTTGATCATCAGAAGGAATGTCATATAATTTGAGCGTAGGATTGCCAGCCGTACTTCTGGGTTCATACGTGGCCGAGTCAGCTACGGTGACAGACAGAGAAAGTAACAGGAACGCGAGATGGATTAGAGGCCATATGGATCATAAAGACGACTCCAATCATGAATCGAGATGAGGGGGACACAGAATGTATGGGATGGTCTGCTTGTCATGCCACCTGGCGAGCAGAATTCAGTTCCAGATGAATGCTACTGATGGCAGCTGAAACGTTGAGTAAGTACATCTCAATAGATGTGATTAGAAGAAAATTGTTACTTCAGTTAAAGTAAAAACAATGGCATTGTTTTGGGCGTTTGAAACTATAAGAGTGCCTAAAAACTAACCTTTCGCAACTATAATCAAGAATATCACACAAGTGGTTTACTGGGAATCTGTTCTAAAAGTGTGAAATTCTGGTCTAATGTAATTTTTCGTGGAGGCTGACATATTCATCAGTGTTTGCAATTTTGACCAATCAGCAGAGAGCAGCCCCTTAACCCCCGATGTGGCTGTGACGTAGGCTGTGTATATCGTGTGTATTTTTAATTTTTATTTGCATTTATATTGGATTTACACACAGCAAAAAACTCTTACAATGCTATACTGTGCAGCATTCGGATGTAAACATGATTCAGCGAGGTATAGAGTTGTCTTTTTTTCGATTTCCTCAGGAAAAACAGACAGTGTTAGTGGTGAAGCAATGAATTTACAATTGCAGACGGGCTGGTTGGAAGCCCATGCGAGATGCTAGACTTTGTTCGGCCCATTTTGAAGAGTTGTGTTTTGAAGTAGATACATTTTCATCAACTAATGGGCCATGATCCTTCAAAACGTTGGTGACGGAGAACGTTAAAGCCTGAAGCGGTACCGACAATCTTCCAGTATGTACTTCAGCCGAAAGCTTCAGCACAACGCAAACACTTGATCAAAAGAACTGTCAAATAGGCACTCGAGGCGGTTAGTAAACAATGAATGGACTATCTTGCCAAATAAATTGATTTTAGATGCAAACAGCATGTCCAAACTTATTGGCAAGTATGTAACTAAAATTGTCTACGTCTACAATCAGGCATTTAAAGTTGGAGTTGTGGGAAACCTATTCAGCACTCTTAACGTAGGATTCTGAACAAATATGGTGCTGCCCAAACAAAAAGATTTTCGGTGTTCAACGAGGTATATTTAGTTAATCACTTGCATGAAATTCTTTATTATAGTTGCAAATGGTTAGTTTTCAAGTACTCTTATAGGTGCAAAGACCCCAAAAATGCCTTTGGTTTCACTTTAATAAAATGTGCTAACTTCTAATGAAAAGTACAATTACAACCCAAAAATACTCCCCAGATTTCTGAAAGTTCTGCACAATTAACCACAGTTTACTCGCACATGATCCTAATTCAAGCCAACCAACAGACATTGCACTGTTCATGAGCCTTGACCACCACTGACCTGAAGAGTGCCTTCTCGGCCCCGAGGATCTGGACAGTGGAGGCGGGGTACTTAGCAAGGTTGGTCAGACTGCCGGCGTGTGAGATGAGACGTGCTCCGACCTGAACCACAAGAAACACTTCATTTACTTGTTAGTCTCGTCTTGGCAACAACAATGCTCTTAAAATTACAATTGCACACAGCAAGAGGGTATACACACACAGTATGAATGTTTTGGGATATATTTGTATATATATTTTGGCATACATTTTGTGTACTGTTACATCAATTGAATATGGACATCTTTATGTCTGCTCACCAGGTGTCGGCATGATCAGGACCTTATTGTACATGATTTACTATTACAGTACAAAAAGTTTTATTTTTTCCAAGTCATGAATTAAGAGAGATTTTTTTAATTATCACATAAAGATATTTTTTAGCACATAAACATAGATTGAAATACAACTGTGTAAATAAATGGCTCGGGCAAATGTAAAATGTAATGAACCAGGTATTACTACACTGGGTGCGACCTGAGACATCTTGCCCTGAACTCACCTGTTCTCCAATGAGGGCACACAGATTAGGTGCGACCTGCGACATCTTGCCTTTTAGGTACTCGTGCAGACTCTTGCGGTACTCAGCCAGGGCGATAACGCGGCTGGCGAATCGATCGATATTGATGAGGTCAATGGGAGAGATATCCATCCCTGGAGGAACAGAGACAGGCCGCAATGAATATCTGGAAATACCAACAATTACATGTTCGCCCTGGTCAGTATAATCGTAAACAATCGCATATCCACAACAACCCGTGCGCGACATGAGCGATTAGATGTCCAACTGGCTGGGCGACAATGTGTCGCCTAACTAATCAGGGGTGGTAATCGCTTGTGGGAACACCCTCGCGAGACCTATTAGCGAGGCAAATCTGTGGCTACAACTGTGTCATCAGAACAGTGGATGGGTCCAATTCGGGTGACAGTTTCTACCAGAGGCCAAACAGTGACCATCATGACTGATGTGTTGTGACTGTGACATTTAATTAAAACTCATTTCGGGAGTGGTGCCCATAGACACGACGCACATGCAGTTTCTCGTGTGATCGTGCGCATAATTTAGCTACGCTTTGTCATGTGACATGGTGTCGCCCGACCAATCGCATTTGGGCAACTAACAGCTCATGGTATGGCCCTTAATGTTGGCAGCAGAACACAAAAATTAGTCAACCTGTCATTTGAATATTTTCCAGCATACATTAGCATATATATGAGACACAATATGACGACATTGTAAACAATGAGAAAATTAACTACGATCGCTATGCCAGTGTGCTCACCCATTGATGAGCGAGCAGCATCGAGGACCATCTTTGCCTTCGCAGCATCCATCAAAATCTCCTCGAGGCCTTCCAACTTGTCCTCGTCCAGTGTCATGCGATCCTTGATGAAGCGAGCCACACAGGCATACGTGTAATTGTCTGGCACGATCTTCACCAGCTCCGGGAAGTGGTAAGAGTACCACTCTCTGGAAAACATGACACAATGAGTTCCACATGCTATGCCTGGTGCTGGCTCTGTTGGGTAAATTGACTGGCTGGCAACTGTGATTTAATGCACATGACTACTACCACGCCATCATCTAGTTGTAGCTAGTTAGATAAAGGAAGCTGAAAACTGCTGATTGGCTCTACAAAGTATGTGTAGAAATATCAATTATGGTATCTTTACTTGTACCTAAACACAATTATGTGGCTATAGACTGGTAGAATTAGATAAACAATGAGCTTTTGTGTATTGTGGCTGAATGTTTCCCAGAAAAGTTGAATTGGTTGAATTATTCAGCAGGGCTGAAATGTGATTTGACTGGTCCAATGCACTGGATACAATACTCAACTGTGATTCTGTTTTTGAATATTTCGACCGAATCTCTTGGTCTTCATTGGCAGACTGACGACGAAGACAGAGGTTCGGTTGAAATATTTAAAGATGTAATCAGTTTCTTGTGAGGTAAAAACAATGTAAAAATTCACATTCAAAGAACATACATCTCGTTTTCTCTGTGCAACAAAAAAGGTAAAGGTTTGTTCTTATATAACGCTGAATCCCGTCCTTGGGACTGTTCAAAGCGCTTTACATTTCACCTCTGGCAGACCTGTTCATTCCAACTTGACTACTGCGTGAAGCATTCAGCCATGCTGCAAAGACAATTCGTTCACATATCCACCTGTCTGTAGCCAGGTACTCATACCATTTACTGAACAGTGGCAACGTGAGGTGAACAAAACTGCCACCAAAGCTTTGAAATGGCAGCTAGCAGATTCGAACCCGGATTCTCTCAATTGAAAGTCTGACATTCTAACTGCTAGGCTACCTACTAACAAGCCAGTGGGCCCAGACTACATACCTGATACGCATAGAGAAGGTATTGACATCTTTATCGAGCTGGTCGAGGAGACTGATGCTCTGGATGATCATGTTGTCGACGCGGTTGACATTGAACTTGACCTTGGCACGGGAGTAGCTGTGTCCGAGACCGAGTTGAGCCTTAGCGGACGACTGTTGGGTCAGTCCCTTGACCATCTTGTGGAAGTGCAGCCGAATTCCTGGAAGCACGCAACATTAAAAATATACAAAACATACATCAATGCTATCGTTGAAAAGTCATTTCAGTCATAACTGCGATTACGTTTTTCCTGTCACCATCGGACCAACAGGCAGGTGTATGTGTTATCTTTGCAGGTATTTGGGTCAGTTTTTTTTAATATTTTATTAATTAGTCATCATTGGTTAATTAATTAACTAACCAACAAAAACACAATTCCTCATCGACGACACAGAAACAAAGGACACAATCGCTGTTCAAATGCGCCACCCACAAAGATCAGGTAACCATTACTATAGATATCAGGGTTTTTGTTAAGTGTGGTTATAGCAGGGACCATTAACCCCAAGGCAGGGACCACTTATCATGCGGACAGACCACTGTGGATACACCAGGAACTTCTACATAATGTAATTGTACCATAAAATTTCAGGAGGTTAGTTTATACAGTAATGGAAAATTACTGTTTTGCCTAATTGCATTTTTCTCCCAAATAGGCCAATAATGCCCATGTTCGTGACCGTGTAACAGATTAATGAAAATATCACGAATTATCGAGCAGCAACAATTATAAAAGGTTACTAATGGTACTTTGTTGACGTGAACATTGGAAATGGTCGTGTGTCCAAACGTTGTGCATTTCCAAATTGAAAAAACCTGCTAAAACCTTAAGGGGAAGCTCTATGGTGAAAATTATTATTTTTCATATAATTTTTTTCTGCTTATTTTTTTAACCCAGCTCGCTGAAATTTTTACACGATGTTAACAATTTATAAAAAGGATTTTAGAAAATTGTAAAAACAAATTGTGTCCGCCAGGTGGCGACGAGGATGGCGTCCATTTTTTTTTTTTACACAATCACCGGAATCACAATATCTAGATAATGGCTTGTCCAAATATACTGAAACTTTGCACATGTATTGCTTATATTAATATGAATACTTTGATAGTTTTACTTTTTTTGTTTCTGTTTCATCAAAAAGATATGATTTTTAAAAAAAATTGAAAATCATGAACGCGTCGCAATTGCCACCCAAGTCATCATACTATGAAATCTATATGCTTATTCTGAAATATGAAACTATCAAAGGATGACATATAATGTTGGGAAGAAATCCTGAAAATTTCACATGATTCCACTGATAAATGGTCGCTGCAGCAAAATGAAGAGAAGTCAAGTTGGTGAAAAACATGTTATTGAGAAAAACAACATCAAAGTTTCAACAATGAATTTGACATACAAAAGTTAGAGATACAGCTCTGAAATTTCACATGTATGTGTGCCAGCTATTCCTCTTTCTAATGGTATATAATATACAACAATTGGTTGAGGGAAAGTATGTAAAACAAAATTACAGACACCTCCAGGGTAACTAATATCAGTGCATCGTTGCAATGACCACGTTTCAGCAAGGAACATTGCATACAATAAAATCATTATGGGTCTAAAATTACATGTTTCCCAGCTATTACTCTTTCTAATGATATATAATATGAAAGCCAATAATATGCCAACACTGGAGAAAAAAAAAACATAAACCCAAACTAACAAATGTCCATCTATCATTGGAATTAGTAACGTACAAAATGTAAAACACAATGTTCCTCTACATTGTTCCAGACAGTTCCACATTCAGCAGCACATTCAGCAGCACAGTGTCAGTGGCCTAGAAGGCACCGGCAGCATAGTCAGCTGTTGACTCGGACTCAGCTGCCCGGGCAACTCGCCGAGCACGACGTGCTTCCTTTGTTGAGGCCTTGGTCTGTCGCTCGGCCTGTTGCAGTCTCCTCGCATCTGTCTTCTCAGCTGATGCCAGCAAATGCTCTCCAGGTGTGACACCCATAACATCACACAGGTGTCGCATTGTAACCTCCACCCCACTGTTAAATTCTGCTACTGCAGCACATGTGGCAGCAAGAACTCTGTGCACACACACAAATCCCGTCTTTGGACACTTGGCCCAAATCTTGGAGTGGAGGCTCTCGTTCGGGTTCTGCGTCTCGCCTCGCAGGCACCGGGTCAGCAGGTCATCGTGAGACAGACGTGCATACACCTCCCTCACAGGCTTGGCAACTTCGGCTGATAGAGGAGTGCCCACGTTGGTCTTGTGTGGTCCAGGTTCCTGCCCGGTGGCGAGTGCCTTCTGGTAGAAGCACCAGCTGTCAGCTCCCACCGGGCAGCGGTCATGCTGGGGCTTCTTATCGGTGGACACGGCATGGTCGAAGGTGGCCCATACTGCATCGCGCATTGCGTCAAGGTCATTCGGGTGGGCACGTATCGCCTTGCCATAGTAGGCGGTCAGCTTCACGATAGTAGCTTGCGTAAGCTTGCCGTGGCCCCGTCCTCCCAGTGTGACACCAGCCTTCTTTCCGGAGGACGCCAACTTCCTCATGGCGGTACCAAGTCGTTTGGCGACGTGGTTGATACATTCTTCTTTCTTCAAAACCACGTCGCCATATATGCGTCGATCGCACAGGTGCTTGTATGTTTTGGCATCGCCGTCGGCAACGATCGTTGTATAGCGGAAGCCACGTTCAAGCGATCGCTCCCACAGCTGCTCAGCGGCAGCAGCTTCCATGCCGCCGGACGTTCCGTCAAAGTTCCGGTTGCACTCGTTCATGTGGGTCGCATACCAGGCTTTGAATTCCTCTGTGTCCCTGCCGCCATATCGTCTCTTTGCGTAGGAACACCGCTGGCAGTACAGTGAAAAAATTGCCAAATCCACTGCCAGGCCTGTCACTGTGTCAATGACACAGCCAACGCCGTAGGATGACTTGTGTCCACGTGTCATCCACGACCCATCAAAACTTACTGTCAGGTCGATGACATCCTCTTCCGCGATTGATGGGTTGACTTGTCGGTATGCGTTCCGGACAGTAGTGGCCGCACTGTCCAGCACACGAGTCACAACCTGCTTGTTAGCTTCAGTCACAGCTAGCATGTGCTTGATGTAGGAGGAGTGGTGCATCGGCACCATGTCGAAGAAACGACACAGCTTGATGAGGCCTGCATGCCCCACTCCCATGTCCATCGTCGCAGCGACAGCCTGGCGTACTACCGTGAACGGGGCATTTCCTGCTGTAGCCTCGTCAAGTCTATCTGATGACAATGTCGAGTTCAGCACAGCGTTGCATTCAGTGCAGAACGTCTCGTAGGCGCAGACCAGGCCGAGGCGATGGTTGACGGCCCGAATCTGCAACGATGGCGAGCTGCACTGTAGACACAGCAGACCTTTCACTAGGGTTGACATCTTCCTACAGCGCGTGATGCATGTCTCAATGGCTTGGCGACGTTTGTTAGGATCACGGGCATCACCAAGTTCGAATGGTGTCCGGTACTGCAACTTGCGCTTCGTTGCCGAGGTGGCAGCGGTCGAAGTTGAAGGCTCCTGAGACTCCGTCTGTAATGGAAATAATGTTATTGTTTACTTTGATATACACAGACAATATTTCCCAATTAGTTAGCTCTTCAAACAAAGCAATTTTATTTTCAAAGTATTGCTATGGTGACCATATTATATAATGCCATGATCCATTGCCATTATTTACTAGCAAAAAATTAAAATACCAAATTTTTTTCATAAAACTCATGCTTCAACATGTATATATATATATATATATATATATATATATATATATATATATATATATATATATATATATATATATATATATATATAATTATATGAATAATATATACCGGCTATAATAATGCCTATATATGCTATGATATAGGGCCTAGTCTATAAAAAATACATTATGTCCAGGACCTGGGATGGGGTAACTCAACATTACTACTATGTTTTTTGTCATAGAAAATAACAAATCATAGATACCATACACTAAAATATAAAATAAAACAATGCCAATGACTCACATCAACGGAAGGCTCTGTTGCCATTGCACCTGTTGTTGACGGCGCTTGCAACTCGGCAGCTTCGTCGCTTTCAACTCGATTTTTCGGATATTTACTGATCATGGATCGCGCTAGGCTTAGGTGGCGGCGTCGACTACCAGATTTCGTTCCAAACACCATCCTTGATTTCACATATTTCCCAGACATTTTACCAAAAACTGATAAAATAACAAGCAAGCGATAGATAAACAACAATGGCGAAAGTTCAGGAAATTCCCTTTGTGCAGCGAAGTAGCGAATGAGCGTAGCTGGATCAGTCACGTGCACTGCTCGGACCAATGACAACCGCAGAAAACTTGCTTGGGGGGCTCTCTTCTAGGCGAAAATACACGAAAGCTACCGAAGTTATCAGAAAAGCATGATGACCATCATGCAGTGCGAAAGTGAAGCTTTCTGGCAGTACCAAACACGTGGGTATGTTTACAAAAATGGCGGCTGCCGTCGGCAGCCAAACTCGCTGTTATTTTTCGATCGCAGTTGCGTAACTACGCAATATAAATAATTATAAGACAATAGGTGGCCTGTATAGATACGTTTTTATTGCACATATTGAATGTATTTTTATGTGTAATGTGCATAAATTGATAGTTAGATAATCAGAGTACACGAATATAATGAAATCTTAAAATGACCAAAAAAAATAAATTAAATGAAAAATAATAATTTTCACCATCGAGCTTCCCCTTAATGCATTACATAATTGTTTGCCTCAATTGGTCACATAATTGTTCTGCTTTGGTGTTTGTTAAGCGGGCTTATTTAAGGTTGATTTGATAGCATTTGCTTCTTTATGTGACATATTTTTTTTTCAAAAGGAACAAGTGACACCAAGTCACCAAATAATCAACATCATAAACAGTGTAGTAACGTAGGCAAGAATTGTTGCGCCGAGCCAGTCGCTATACGTAATGTAATATGCAATTTTCACAAAAATCAGAAGAAACTTTTGCATAAGACATCCATATTCTAAATCATTAACAATTATTTCATCGTTGTAGTGCAAATTTTGTTTTTAGAAAAGTTGTTTTTAATGAAAATATAACGATTATCGAACGACACAACTGATATCATGCACTAGTCTATAACATAGGGCCTAGGCTAGGCTATAGCGCAGCAATATGGTGCAGCAACCAGGATAAGGATAATGTTGGCCAAGTTCAGTGACTTTAAAATTTTGGCATATGCTTTAACAAACATTACCTTTTCTTATAAGCTTGCTTTAAAAAAAACGACTTAGACATCTTATTTTGCTGAACTAGCACTGCTACGACATGGCTGCTGATCTGTCCGCTATGCGTGACGTGGTTGCCGATCTGTCTGCTAGGCGCTTGATGGACTGTGAACGATTTAAAACTGCCATTTATTAACGCAAAATGACATTCGTTGACCGGCGTTGTTTGGCTGCCACACGTCGTGATCATCAACGATCGCTGACCTGTCTGTGGGATGTCAACGCTGCAATGATTAACACAAAACTGGGTCGGTCTCCTCAACAATACTCAATAGCCGGGTACATGGACTGCCACAGCCGGGTAAATTACCCGGGACCCAACTGGATATGTACCTCGTATGATCTCCAGCACCACCTCAGACTGCATCATGTTCAAGCCGAGCTCCTCCGATATTGCTCCTCCAATGCGATTGTCCCCCACGCCAACCACCGACTTGAGCTTCTTGGTCGACTTTGGAACGTTGGTCTCAAGGAAGAGACGCAAATCTTCATGCAACACGCCTACAACACAACCGTGGCAGTTGTCAATAGAGCCTAATCGAAATAACCCACTGGGCATACGGTGCATAACACTTATATAAAGGTGATTGTCAATGGAAGTACAACACGTAACTTGTGCAAAAATTGTGTTGTTATTAGAACGTCAGATCAGCAGTAATTTGCTTTCTGATGCTAGCATTGTGGTTCGTTGTATTCTTTGCTTGAAACAGTAATTCTTTAAAGCTGCTTCCTCAAATGGTTCAGCTCATCATGAATCCGGTTCATTTATGTCCAGATGTGTGGTCTGTGACTAGCTTAAGTAATGTGTGCAGTCTGTTTAATAAAAACATGCCTATTTTTGTTCAAATCATTGAAAGAATTAACTTCAGTCATCAGATCTGGTAAGGATCAAAATAGTGGATATCCAAAATGGTAAACACCGTGAATGCAGATCATGGGCATGACATCCAATCCTCTCTTCTATCACATGACAAAGTCAAAAAATTCCACTAAGGGTAAAAATCATGATTTTTCATCATTTTCATTTTCACTTCACTTAATGCTTGAGCAAACATTAATTTAATAGTTTGTCTGATGATTTCACAAAAAACTACATACAAAAGTTGCACAAATGAGCTAGCATGTTCAGGGTGTTTGTTAAGTGTGGCTATAGCAGGGACCATGAACCCCAAAGCTGGGACCACTTATCATGCTCAGCCTGTGACCGAGTCACTACATATCACAGACCACTGTAGATACAACAGGAAGTTATATATAATGTAATTGTACCTTAAAATTTAAGGAATTTAGTTTATATAGCAATAGAAAATTACCGTTTTGCCTAATTGCCTTTGTCTCCCAAATAGGCCAATAATGCCCATGTTCATGACTGTGTTACAAATTAATGAAAATATTACGAATTATCACACAGCAGCAAATAGCAAAGGTTACTAATAGTACCTTGTTGACTTTAACATTGGAAATGTTCATGTGTCCAAACTTTTTGCCTTTCCAAATTGAAAAAAACCCACAAAAAACTGTTAACGCCACAATAGGTCAAATAATTGTTCTGCTTTGGCATTTGTTAATGGGGGGTTATTCAAGGTTGATCTAATAGCGCTTGCTTCTTTATATAAAAAATGTTTTCAAAAGGAAGCAAGTGACACTAAGTCACCAAATAATCAACGTCATAAACAGTATAGTAACGAAGGCAAAAATCGTTGCGCCAAGCCAGTCGCTATACATAATATAATATGCAGTTTTCACAAATATCAGAAGAAACTTTTGCCTAAAACATCCATATTTTATAACACTAACAATTATTTCATTGTTGCAGTGCAAATAAATTGTTAGACAAGTTATTTTTAATGAAAAAATTATGATTATCGAACGACACAAATTATATTATGTACTAGTCTTTGACTTAGGGCCTAGGCTATGCTATAGAGAATGGTGCAGCAACCAGTATACAAACCATTTTTATAAACAGTCAAATAGTAATAAAATTGTGGATAATTACTGTGCCGTAATATGCACGAGAGAGCAAAGCAGTACTATGTTTTGTCCGATATCTCAAATACACCTCATCGTCACGGGATATGCTTTAATAAACGTTACCTTTTTTATAAGTTTGCTTTTAAAAAAATGCCCTGTGGACGACTGTCTCTTAGACATCTTATTTGCTGAACTAGCACCGCTATGGCATGGTTGCCAATCTGTCCGCTAGGTGTGACATGGTTGCTGATCTGCCCGCTAGGCGCTTGGCGGACAGTCCACAGAACCACAAGTAACGCTACGAATTGTGGGAAGTAAATATGCTTTGGCGACGCGTAAAATGTATGCGCGATTGACGCCTGTCTCTTAGACATCTTATTTTGCTGAACTAGCACTGCTACGACATGGCTGCTGATCTGTCCGCTATGCGTGACGTGGTTGCCGATCTGTCTGCTAGGCGCTTGGCGGACTGTGAATGATTTAAAACTGCCATTTATTAACGCAAAATCACATTCGTTGACTGGCGCTGTTTGGCTGCCACATGTGTTGATCATCAACGAACGCTGACCTGTCTGTGGGACATCGACACTGCAATGATTAACACAAAAGCGGGTCGATCATTACCAGACACAAGGGATAATTAAAATTGGCCTTCCTCTACGATAGCCAGTAAATTACCCAGGTCCCAGCTCTTAACAAGCTCTTTGGTTTTTTGCAAAGTTAATTTGAAATGAGACTAACTTTAAAGCACAAAATTACATGTTGTACTTTCGTCGACACCCGTTCCTGCAATGCACTGCATTTATACACGCCTGCCATCTAGTGATCAAAAACATGCTACTCCAGGTACCGACTAATCATGATAGTAGTTGAAATAAAGCCATGCACGCTAGCGTCAAAAAAATCTTTATGAGCAACCTTGTTACATAATCATGCAGATAAAACTGTGCACAAGGGAGTCGGTGTTAAGTTCAATGGCAAAGTAACTGAAACACCCAAAAATGGATGTAGTTTCTGTAAATGAGGTTACAAAACAGGAAATACTATTAATTATGATTACACTGTTTTTAAACTGAACAGGAAACTAGTGATTCATTTTGTACAATCTAAGCCCATAAACCACCCTGAATATTGGACAATTATATATATATATATATATATATATATATATATATATATATATATATATATATATAAACAATGTGTGTCTAGTAATTTTTTATATCATTCCCACATACAACTCTTCAAGCATAACCACATGTGCGCAACATAAACAGATTCAACATAAAATGCTACCTTCAGATATGCTGTTCATATTGTCAAGGGCATTAGCACCACTCTTAAATGGAGCAAACGCTGCCAGCTTGACGACGGTGTTGAACCGCGCGAGGTCAAGGACGCTCTGCTCGACCTCTGGCTGTAGGATCCCGACCTCCTCGAACTCGCGAACACGGAACAGTGCATAGCCGCATGCATGTTCATACAGGACATGCAACAGTTGGGGCTGTGTGACAAAACAAATCACAGTTCATGTTACCACAAAGATAACACATTCCGCATAATAAAGCAAACCAAGTCTGCGCCTAAGAGATAATAAAAACTAACCATGTGCAACTAAAAAGAATATCAAACCAGTGGTTGACTCAGAATATGTTCTAAAAGTGGGAGATTCTGGTCATTTCTACGGTTGACTGAGGGCCGATATGTTAACCAGCACGACCGATAAGCGCATACACAGAACCAATGCAGTGTCAAACAAACATCCTATTTTCTCAGAAGAACTAGTTTAGTAAACAATGGTCAAAATAGTTTTTGGAAGCACTTCGAAACTCATGACGTAGGGTTATCTCACAATATGGCGCAGCCTGTAAAATTAAGATGCTGTGTGTTCAACAAGATTTTTCTAGTAAAGCACTGGTGAGAAATTCTTCATTGTAGTTGGCTAGTAGTTACAAATGGGCATGTTTTAATAAGTATTATAAGTGCATAGGCCCAAAACCATGAGTTTTGTTTCCTTTTAATATATCTGCCTTAAAATGTTAAGATCTCGTCACCTGTTGAATGCTGCTAAACACAGTTTTGAAACATGAGGTATAGTTGCCATGTAGTTTATCACCGAACCATTTTCCAGATTTATACCACTTTTTGAGAGAGACTTTCACCACGACATCAGCCATCTTCACATAAAATGTGTTCGAAAGATTCGTGCTATTCGAGTTATATATTATATGAACTGAGAACTCGAAAGTTAAATGGGAGCCTGGGTTGGTGATTCATAAATATGACTTGGCTACGGAGTAGGGGTTGTGAACTCTTTTCACATATTGTGAGCTCATTGGAATGCTACATTATAATGGACATAGTCATTATGATGGGCATATCAAGCCATCATCAGAAATTAAATTTTACAACAGATTTTGTTTTTAAAACTGGCTTTGCTAATATAAATAAGCCTATATATACACCACATAAAACTAGATAAAAACGAATGTTTTCGACCACTTATGTCCTGAAAGTTCTGCTCAGCCTCATTTTACATTGACATTTGACTGGACCTGGGATAGGTATATTACAATCCGCTAGGTGCGCTGCGGAAAATTCGGACGTAGAAATTGACCCAGAATATGTGACCGCCATCTTAGGCTCCGCCTGGTTTTGATGGTCATGCAGATTTGCATCATAACATTATGCAAATGAACGTGTGATCTTAATTGATACATATATCAACCAATGGAAGACTGACGAAGCATGTGGAATTTTCGCGGGCGTTCCTGGATTGACTTTGACCGAGGTAAGCTCGTGTTAACTTTTGCCTTGTGAATAGTAGTTAAAAATAATGGTAAATAATCATCGAACAACTTTAGCATGTCGATAAATGAAATCTGCAATATTTCAGCTTTATAATGATGTGCGTATTATGAATGTGAGTTTGTTCGCCCGAGTACAGCGTCGTTCGGAAAATTAGCTATGCGCGCGCTGTTTAGCGTTTAAAAGTGCATTTGCGTTGTTGACATCGCTCCGCGGCGAAGTCATTTTCCGCGATTCAAAGTCCACGCAATCGAAGTGTTTGCAACCAACTGCGGCTAGATTTAGTGGGAACAAGTAATTATAGATATATCAATGTTGCATGGCATTAATAATCATTAAGATTGCTCTTGTTAAAATGTTATATTTTCACAATTTAAATGCTGTATTCCTAACTTCCGGTTTGTGCGTGACTTGGCACAGTTTTGACGGTCTGACGTCGTGATATTTCAGCATTTAAATCCACGCCATCTGCACTTTTACAATTATGTGCTGATAATTTTGAATGTATACAATCAATAAGATGTCTATTATTTTTGGTTTCCTTCCTTTATATTACATTTAAAACAGAAATAAATTAAGAAAATGAGAGTTTTGTTAAGCAATTACTTGATGTACGACGTGCATATATTATATATTTTTTATTCTTTCTACGCGTACTTTTAATGCACAACATGTGCATGTATGTATATGTATATTATGTGTGTGTGTAATATAATATTCTTTATTTTATTTTTTAGGATTCCACAATACATTTGAAGATTAAAAGGATAACACACACACACACACATCAAAAGACAGACAAAGACTATGTGAAAATGTTGAATACACGTACACCGAGCTTACAGTGTCCAGTGAACATTGACACATTAAACATGCATGGATTTACGAAACTGATCTCTGAAGATGTGTACACTCAACCGACAGTATCATGTGAACCACTTTAATATATTGCTTCGTGACATTAATTTATGAGACATTGACATATGAACATTCATGCACTGAGTCTGCAATGCCCTGCGAACATTGACACATGCACTAGCATGGACTTATGAAACAGTGAACTGTGAATATTTGCTGTACTGAGCCAGGAGTGTACTCTGTGGTTCGCCTCATAGTTCCTTTTATAATGGGTTGAAGCTGACTACTTCTTGTACTGCTGCATTGTTTTGGGTATTGTCCTTTTCCATGTCTCCCTATCAGCCTACTGTGAACAATATATAAACATTACTTCATGTTAAAGTGCAGGATATTATTTCATGAAACAGTGAATATTGATGTGCCAAGCTGAGCTGGAGATGACAAAGCTCTCACAATATATAATAAATTGTGTTATATTTATGCAATGACATTGTGTTTTTCCCCAAGCGATTATTTCACCATGCATGAATATATTGTTAAACTTAATTATACATAGTTAGGCCACTAATACCTGTAATTATGCAAATGTCACATTATAATCAATTGTCATCAACATATATTGTAGTAAAGGTAATTATATACACCATTTCGCTTAGTAAATTTTCGAACACCACTGTCATGCAAAATCCGTTATGGCTGAAATATGTAATTTACCAACAAATCGGTCAAAGGTCAATGGAAGTTAAATAATCAGGTCACTAAGGTCAATATTATATTCAACAATTACAGCCTCCATTGACTTTATAGGATCCCATTCCAGACTTAATTAAAAATGAATAGGCCATTAAGACACGTAATTAGGTCAAAGGTCACGATGTAATCAATTAGGTCATTAATTTGTATTAAGGTCCACGTGTACATGTACGTTAATTCTCCCTTACACCCCTCCCTGATCCCACATGTCATGCATAATTACTATATTAATAATTAGGCAATTTTAAGCATAAATAGGTCATTGTAGGTCAAGGTCAATATAAGTAGTTCATTTCAAGGTCATGTCAAGGTCACACATTGTTAGGTAAACATCTTCGGGTCTTTTTATTACACCTCAATATCTTCATTAGTTCACATAATGCCACATTAGTTCACACAATGCCATGATCCCCTGCATTCAATGGTAGCTCAGCCACCAAACATAATGGTCACAAGAAATGGACTCGATTCCAGTGTACAAAATAGACCCTTTTTTTGAAGCCAAAAAGTTGAATAACTTCGCAAATAATAAAGATATTGAAAAAATTAAAAAAGGGTGATAAATGGCATAACATACTCTATCAGATAGAAGTGTTTAAATTATTATAAGACAATTTTGAATTTTTTTGTAATATACCTACCTGGGACTGGGTTGTAATTTAATTACGTTAGTATACCTATCCTCTATCCTCTCACAGATCAACACTATTTTTAGATGACAAAGTTTGTAGTGTAACGTACGAATTGCCGGTATACGTAATTCGGTATACCCATTATTTATTCTAGGACATTCCGTATGTTAAATAATGTAAACGGGTAAGATTAGACATGCGAAATAGCTTAGATGGCCTATTTATCGCTCACATTCGATGAGACACGTGCGCGATCGCAGCCACAGAATCAAGCACAGCAGATAATGTCAGCGCATTTGTTGCACGTGAAAAAGTTAATGTGTAGGATGCAGATGTAAATCCCGACATGTGGAACATTGTGAGTATGTCAATCACTGAGGATAAGACAATGTAAAGCTCAAAAAACAAAATACTCACAGCCATGTTGCACGCGGAAAGCGCATTACTAAAATGCAGACGTGGGTTTGGCAAACGGGCAACGAGTATTTAGCACGTGTTCGGGTATAGGCTCGGGTACTTCAGCCTTCAGTTTTTTTACTCATATTTTGGTGCGGGTCTGATTCTAATACCCTTATGTTATAAGAAGTCACTGTTAGCTACGATCTACGACGAGCTGTTGTAGAGACAAGTTTCTTGAGAGGTAATTATGTTTAATGGGAAGGTGTTTGTTTATGGATTAATTGAGGCCACCTATGAGTCGAGCCACCTGTTGTTTTCATGTGTGGAATATTTTATATCCCCTGGCATAGACACCACTCACACCATGTAGGAGGCACCTAATAACTTTCAGTCATGTAAAAATTGTGTCATTGTAGAAAAAAACTTAACAAAAGAACTCGATTAAATATCCACTTATAGGCCACTAAGGGACCATCCATAAATACGCCAGAGGTACGGGTATAAACGTTGCGGACCGTTACATGGGGGTGTGGGTGTCTTGGCGATCGCTACATTCGTTACTAAAAAAATTTGGCTGGTCTAGCTGTCGACATCAGACTGATAGGATTGCTATGCCATTTTTCAGGTAAGCCTGTAGCCTATATCAACTAAATTCGAACGGGAAAAGAATGCGGACATTACAGGCATCAATGAAGTATGTAATGGCGGAAAGTCTGCAAACTTTGCGAAAAATAAATGCATGCATAACAGGTGGGAGCGGGGGGTCTTTTTCAAAACGAACGGTTGTGTACAGGTCAGCGCTACGAACCGTGACAAGGGGGTGTTTGTCTAAATATGTAAAATAATAGGTGACGTGCCTTGTGGATAGTCCTTAATATAGCAAAGTAGTGTCCTGGTAACACACTTTAATCCAACAGTAGACAAGACCTAAGCGTTCGTTGTTTAACTGGTCTGTTAAAATAACAACTGGATTCCAACCGTGACACATGAATAGTGATGCCATACCAGGGGTCTCATTTGGGTGAAATCCCGCAAGATAATTATTCGACCTGGAGTTGATGAGATGCCACCAAAACTGCTTAAGGAAATTGTAGAGAAAATTTTTACACCATATGCAAAATTGCTAAACTTGTCACTAGAAGAAGGAATAGTTCCTTCAGAATGGAAAGAAGCAAACATTACGCCGGAACAAGTCAGAAAATTACAGACCAGTGAGTTTAACATTAGTGTTATGCTAATTACTAGAAACATTAGGCCTAAATAGAGACCGCGGTGGAATTCCTTGTAAAACATAAATTAATAAATACATTTCAACATGCATGGGTTCCTAAAAGCAAGGTCGAGTGTAACCAATCTGTTATTTTTTTGAAGAAATTACAAACTGGGTAGATGATGGGTCACCAGTGGATGTTGCCTACTTAGATTTTTAGAAAGCTTTCGATAAAGTGCCACATTAAAGGTTGTTATTTAAACTGAAAGCCCATGGTATATGTAATGATGTAATCAACTGGACAGAAAAGTGGCTTACACACAGAAGACAGAGAGTAATAGTAGGTGGCGAGATTTCAAATTAGAAATCTGTTTTGAGTGGGGTATCACAAGGATCAGTAGTAGGACCTACATAATTTTAATATATATATATATATATATATATATATATATATATATATATATATATATATATATATATATATATATATATATATATATATATATATATAAACGATTTGGAAGATGACATAACTAGCAAAGTACTGAAATTTGCAGATTACTCAAAAGTATTCAGAAAGGTTACTAATGTTACAGATAAACAAAGTTTACAGGATGATCTAGATAAATTAGTTATATGGTCTGAAAAATGGCAAATGTTTTTAAATTTTGGGAAGTGTAAATGCATACACATAGGACATGGAAACATGGATGAAAAATATAAAATGGGGGATGCTGTACTAGGTAGAACCACACAAGATAAGGACTTTGGAGTACCATTTAGTGTTGACATGAAAGTTTCAGAGCAATGTGGGATTGCTGCTTCAAAAGCTTATCAAATTCTAGGGTTAATTAGGAGAACTATCACATATAAGGAGAAACAGCTAATCGTACCCCTGTTCAAAGCAATAGTTAGCTTGCCATCTGGAACTTGTAGTTTGGGATGGCAATCTTGTTAAATTTAAATTGATTTTCACGATCTTTGTTGCTTAGGCCAGTTTACACGAGCGATTAACTATCCAGTTGGTCAAGATCGAGGCCAATTTGTGACTACGATTATGTCAGTGAAATTGGACTAGTCTCAATTTCGCCGGCAGTTTGCAGGGATTTTGAAGCAATGTCTAATCTAGGTCGTAGTGTCTAGACATGTCGCTCGAATAAACGCACACACAATTTAGCTGGGCATTGCCATGCGGTACTGAATCGCCCGACCAATCGCTCGTGTAAACCTACCTTTGCACTATTAAAACAAATCCATTAATTAATCAAATACTCCCCACATTGCTTCACTGTTGGGCGGGTTTTCGCTATGCTAATAGCGTTTTCAATATTATATCAATAATGTTTGTTTCAAGCGTGAGTATGTTAATGAATAATGTTATTTTATCAACTTGGCATAAGTCATTACCTTTTTCGTTGCGTTCAACGAAAAAGACCGTCGTCAGACGTATTTCCGTAAACACACAGGGTAAACACACAGGGTAAACTGGCCGCAAGACATGGCACGACACTAGCAATTATTCGTGGGACAGAACCTATTTATTTAGTATCAAATAGGCCTAACACCGCACATCCTGTATTTCGTTTTCATCTAATTGCCCGCGGTGGTCGTGAGTCATACTTCTACATATCACATTGCCTACTCCGCCAAACACAAGATCGACTTAAATCGAGGTTAACAAGCGTCTAGTTTATTGCAATTATTTTGTATGTATCCAATATCGGGACAAATTGTTAAATAATTAACCTTGGTCCAAGTTAGACAAATACGTCCGCATATACTAAATTATGTACAAACACACGACTATATTCTAAACACAATTCGTAAGACTTTCCAGCGAAAGGTACGAAAACTTACCACATAGCCATAACGAATGTATTCGTTTATTATACGTGTAAGGATGCGTTTAACAATGTTATGTCACTGAAATTTGGATTTTGGCCGATATTGACCACAGGTTGACTGTAACCAAATAAATCATTATTATTATTATTGGCGGTCAGTGTGCCAACAGTGGCGCGGCCTAGTGGATTATTTGACAGATGAGCCGGCGACCACGTGGCGAACACTGAAGCGAAATCGATCCGATTCGCGTTTTATGCATGACCGGACAAGTGAGTCTAATTCTGATCCGGTAGGTTCGACAAATAAACGCACGATTACACGCAATCCTCAACAAAATATGCAAATCTGAAACGGTAAATTGCGTTTATACAGCCAGACAACACAAATGATTACACAAAGCGTGCATTTTGCGCGCCGTAACGTTCTAACAATTCAAGCCAATGTTGTAACTGATCATCTGATGTGCGCCGCTTCCTTGGCGCGCGAAGCTGCGAACTGTGCGCGTCCCTCGACATTCCTGTCTAATCACAGGGTAGGAGTTGCGGCAGTTCGCCTTCTATACCTTATCATAAGCAAAAGACTTGATTTGCAAATAAACAAGTTAAGTAGTGAATTCGTATACGTGAGTTGGCTACAGCAAGGGGTTGGGCTCCGTGGCTTAACGGTTAGTGTCCCCTCCCGGAGCGCGCAGGGTTGTGGGTTCGACCCCAGGCGTGGGCTGCACATATTACACATTACGTGGTTTTTCAGTACAACCTGCCAATATCATCGCCAGGTTAAACCGTACAACTTCACTTAGTGCTGGGAAAATAACGCAATTTGGATCATATAATAACATTTTTGAGGCCTACACGAAGAGGTTGCAAATTACCTTGCTTTTGAAATCATTGAAAACAATAAAATCATTGAAAGTGTGACATTTTTATTTTCACAGGACCTGGTCAAAAATAATTAAATAATTTGTCCGATGATGTTTCCGCTGTTGCAGATGATGAATGGATTGGACGATACCGTAACCATGGCAACTGCTGTAGAAGATGATCAGTTACATTTGAGGGTCCGTGATCTGAACCCTGTGCTGACCTGTGAACTGTGCAGGGGCTACTACGTGGGTGCAACTACCATCACCACCTGTCTGCACACGTGTATGTGTTCACTAAACATGTTTTAGACATTTGTCAAAATGATACCCTTTTTAAGTTGGAATGCAACCAGATATATACCCTATGACGTGCATAAGTTCCATGACATATATGATACAGATAAATTCACTAACATATTTTGGTTATAGATAAATGTTAAAAAAATCGCATAATGTTGGCTTGAAATGAAATCACAGTTCTTGTTCTAAATATATACCCTTAATTACTCAAACGCATTGTGTGCATCGTCATGTTTCGGTGCACAAAATATTCCCATAAAACGTGTAATTTGTCTCAAGGATGGTATACTTGCGACATATTGACTCCCTGTCCCCGGGGTTCTCGAACTCAAACAAGTTTGTTTAAAGTAAACTAAAGCAAGTTTGATACTCCGCCACAATACCTGGTTCTGTGTGGTGCTTACTGGTCAAAGTGAAGGCTTCCATCATGTATGTAACTTACATGAACTACGTATTCTGTAATACACAATATTCTCTTATCAACTTACATCATATTTTCACTGTAATAATAAATTGTGGTAGCGTTGGCCACAGCTACAAATGTGTAAATCATGTCCACTGTGCTTTTTATTGTGGCAGTTATTTATAAATAATGAACGCACACTGAATCAGTTTTTGCTAGAATAAAGATGACATTAATTCAATATAGTATATATTGATCTGAAAAATTGGACCAAAATGGCACCTACTTTGTTTGTTACCATAAAAACAGAGATCTAACAGAAAGGTAAAGTATATTTTTAACCAACAATGTCCAGTCAACATTACAGGATTAAAAAGTTACAGTGAGTTTTCCATGGAAAAATGGAGAGTCATATTCTAATGTTGAAATATAAAATCCCTCCACACAAGGTAGCTTAGTGGTGCTTGCCATGTTGGCCTGGAGTTGCCACTGTAAACTGCTCTTGTTGCAGTTTGCCGCAGCTGCATCTCGAGACACACAGACTTCAGCCTGCACTGTCCCAAATGTGACCTCCTCATTCATCCAACTGATCCCTTTGTTAACATGAGGTACACTGCTGACTGCTGTCTTGGCTTGTAACGATTAGTGCTGTATGGTGTATGGCCCTATATGGTATAATATTCATACCATACATTGCATACGGTATGGTATACGTTTTTTTATTGGTATTAAAAAAAGCTGTGTGATGCATTGGTTTTTTAAAGTAATCAGGTTCCCGAATCATTTATTATAGGCATTCTGCACACACCTTGCAGGAAACACATTAGTATGGATAAAACAGTGGCGCTGCACCGTGGACTGGGAACTAGGCCGTTGGTTGAATTATATGATTTACTGTTCAGCCGACTCCACACGGGAGGAAGTAGCCCATTGAGCAAGCCATGATGTGTTGAATGACTTGTCTTTTTGTTCAAATTCAAATTATCATTTACATGGTTTAGAAAGCTTCAGGTATTGTCAATTGAATATGTAATTTAATATCGGTTCGACTGAATAAAAATCCCAGTTTCAAAATCATATAAGAATATTGGTACACCGGTGTACCGCTCGCTATATGGTACAATGCACTAGTAATGATACACTAAGCCATGATACGATATTTCGTCACAATACGATAATTATCACGATACATAATGAGACACAGTTGCAAAGAAACGATTTATTTGTGTCGCATTACACAGTTGTAAATGTCAACTGAAAACACAATGCTCAGGGAAAGTTCTAATAACTTAAACTAGTGACGTCTCAAACGTGAGATCAAGTGAGATATCGACAGGTAACAAGCGAATTTGTCTCCCTACATTACATTTCCAATGCTTGCTTTTGACATAGTTTCAACATGATCAAAGTTTGGAAAATGTGGTTGCATGTAAGTCAATGTTTTGACATATTTTGAACTTTTTCAGACCGGATTGCACAATTCAAGACATACTTTACAAATTGCTGCCCCACTTAGAGAAAGGTAAGCCCAACTGCAGCGCAGATCAATAAAGCAGGACCTTCAATTTATTCAAATGTCTAGGTCTAGGTTGTCTACAAGAAAACCTAGTAGAGAAGGCAGTAACGATAACCTATCTAGGCCAACTGACTATTTCTTGGAATCCCTTGTTTGTAATTAACGCAACACTCCAGACATGAACTGTTGAGATGTGCTTGTGTCTTTCTATCTTTGAACCAGCCTTATTGAAAAATACCGATTGACAGTTGTCTGCAAGAAGAGACATAGTTTTCCGGGTATAGCTGAGATTTTGTAAGTACTATATGCTTGTACATAGCCCTTTATCCAGGCCTATCACAGGACTATTTTATGGTGGTGGATTTATATGTAGAGACCTCCAGTCAACAACATGTTATACATTTACCCCCTGGTGGCATCTTTAACTCCGCTGGGTGTGAGATAGACACCCTGTGGAAGGGACTTAAGACTTTTAGTGTTTCATTGAAAAGACACACTTCCAACTTTTTAAAACCCATGTGATTGGCCAGTGCTAAACTAGTTTGCAAGTTGTACGAAATGTGTATGAAACGACTGCGTCTTCCACTCATTGAGATGCACGTCTGGAAGACTCGACAACCTCTGGTCTCTTCTGGGTTGCTTCGTGCAATTCATGTTGACACACTCAAACACGCGCACCACAAATTCCCAGACTTGTTTACAAGTCACAAATTGTCAAGTCAAATCTCAAGTCAGTGACCTCCAACTCAAGTTTCGAGTCATCTCTCTGAATGTCAGGTCACAAGTCAACATGGTTTACCAATCGCCATGACTGTTGTGGTTTGTCTGCGGTATTTGTAAGCAGGAAATTTAGGCAGATGTTGCCCAGCCACAACATTAGCCAATCATAACAAGTACTTAATAATTAGTGTATTCGATGCAGGCTCACAACAACACAACAACAACAACACGGTCTCATTTTGCATATGTTTCTAGCCACCACACTTGTTGGCATGTCAAGTCTCAAGTCAGCGACCTCCAAGTCAAGTCTCGTGTAATATTTCTGAATTCCAAGTCTAGTCGCGTGTCATGAAAATGTCAACAAGCCTACCAATTCCTAAAGCAATACTTTGTCTTGAACACAGAGTCATAGATTATAGCCAATAGTGGCTTCTTTCGATGTATCAGAATTATGTAAATAGCTTATGAAAATGTGATTGCAGTGATTTATGCATGTTTTAGGTGAAAAAAGACGGGAAAGGAAATTCTACACAAGTCGCGGTATACCCTACCCCCTACACCCAGGTAAGGACATTACAACAGAGATGACTTTATTGATTTATTTGCCAGTTTATTGTATATTTTTGGTCGCTGCATAATATTTACCAAATTGAGCATCTGGAATTGGAAAAGGGTAAAGGGTATTGGAAGACTACGGGACAGGAAAGATGGAGAAAGTAGGTTTTGAAGGAGGTAGGTTATCTCGCTGTGTAGCAAATCAACTACCAGTATACCCTTATGAAAATATACCATGGAATTACATGGTATACCATGGTATACATGGTATGCCATGACATTACATGGTAAACTGTTGTAGACCATGCTTTATCATATATTGTGTATGGTAATTGTATGATATACCATGGTTTCCCTCTTTCAAAACACCATGGTATTTTACCGTACAAGAATGGCCCTTTCTAGTTGTCACATCTTATCTGTGGTATCAACTTAAAATTCTTGACAGACAAGATTAGTTGCATGTTTTTTCCAGAAATGTTAAAAACAATTCCATCCGTAATGTTGTAGTTTTGACCATTTTATGGCATGTGAATATACTAAAAAAATTGTACAAGATTTTATTCTCAATCTTACTATGTGATAGTTATTGCTGATATTTGATTTTATGTTTCTGCTTATATTCTATTTTATATATGTATGTATAAATAATTATTCATAATTTATGTAAGTCATTTGTAATGTGTATACAATTAATTATATATGCCAATTGTATTTAAATAAATATTTTAGTCAGATAATTTACAATAATTACGTATTTGAGTCATATTATAAAAAATGCATTTCATTTAATGTTCTATATTTTATGCATTTAATTTTTTCATATGTTCATTAAGAATAGAATGCGAGTCACTAGAATTCGGCTATGACTTAACTGACACGAGAAGAATAGTGTGTTGTAATGTCATTTATTGTTGGTCTTGTCACTAGCCTGTTCACTTAGATACATGGATGTGGCCTTGTCACTAGCCTGTTCACTTAGATACATGGATGTGGCCTTGTCACTAGCCTGTTCACTTAGATACATGGATGTGGCCTTGTCACTAGCCTGTTCACTTAGATACATGCATGTGGCCTTGTCACTAGCCTGTTCACTTAGATACATGGATGTGGCCTTGTCACTAGCCTGTTCACTTAGATACATGCATGTGGCCTTGTCACTAGCCTGTTCACTTAGATACATGCATGTGGCCTTGTCACTAGCCTGTTCACTTAGATACATGGATGTGGCCTTGTCACTAGCCTGTTCACTTAGATACATGGATGTGGCCTTGTCACTAGCCTGTTCACTTAGATACATGCATGTGGCCTTGTCACTAGCCTGTTCACTTAGATACATGCATGTGGCCTTGTCACTAGCCTGTTCACTTAGATACATGGATGTGGCCTTGTCACTAGCCTGTTCACTTAGATACATGGATGTGGCCTTGTCACTAGCCTGTTCACTTAGATACATGCATGTGGCCTTGTCACTAGCCTGTTCACTTAGATACATGCATGTGGCCTTGTCACTAGCCTGTTCACTTAGATACATGCATGTGGCGTTGTCACTAGCCTGTTCACTTAGATACATGGATGTGGCGTTGTCACTAGCCTGTTCACTTAGATACATGCATGTGGCGTTGTCACTAGCCTGTTCACTTAGATACATGGATGTGGCGTTGTCACTAGCCTGTTCACTTAGATACATGCATGTGGCCTTGTCACTAGCCTGTTCACTTAGATACATGGATGTGGCATTGTCACTAGCCTGTTCACTTAGATACATGCATGTGGCCTTGTCACTAGCCTGTTCACTTAGATACATGCATGTGGCCTTGTCACTAGCCTGTTCACTTAGATACATGGATGTGGCCTTGTCACTAGCCTGTTCACTTAGATACATGGATGTGGCCTTGTCACTAGCCTGTTCACTTAGATACATGGATGTGGCCTTGTCACTAGCCTGTTCACTTAAATACATGTCACTAGCCTGTTCACGTAGATACATGCATGTAGCCTTGTCACTTGACCTTAGTAAGTGTCTTCCTTTCCCTTTGTGTTCTCTCACACTCAGCTGTCACACCGAAGAGGAGACGGTTCAAGGAAGGAACACGCTGGGTCTCCCACTTGCCCTGCGTTCGCCTCGTCTCTGTCAAGTTAGTTTACCTCGGGTAAGTAATATGTATGTGCTAGGGTCTCCCTGTGTGGTGTGAGGCGACAGGCCAAGGTGGGAAACATTTTGAACTTTCAATGCCATTGCCTGTTGCCCTGAGTATAATCTGTCCTATATCGTAGGTGTCAACATCTGTTCATGGGAAAATGGGAAACATCTGGGAAAGCAGAAAACATCCGTAGAAAGGGGAAACATCCGGGGAAAGCAGGAAACATCCGTAGAACCGGGGAAACATCTGCAGAAAGCAGGAAACATCCGTAGAAAGGGGAAAACATCCGGGGAAAGCAGGAAACATCCGTAGAACCGGGGAAACATCTGCAGAAAGCAGGAAACATCCGTAGAAAGGGGGAAACATCTGGGGAAAGCAGGACACATCCGTAGAAAGGGGGAAACATCTGCAGAAAGCAGGAAACATCCGTAGAAAGGGGGAAACATCTGGGGAAAGCAGGAAACATCCGTAGAACCGGGGAAACATCTGCAGAAAGCAGGAAACATCCGTAGAAAGGGGGAAACATCTGGGGAAAGCAGGAAACATCCGTAGAACCGGGGAAACATCTGCAGAAAGCAGGAAACATCCGTAGAAAGGGGGAAACATCTGGGGAAAGCAGGAAACATCCGTAGAACTGGGGAAACATCTGCAGAAAGCAGGAAACATCCGTAGAAAGGGGAAAACATCCGGGGAAAGCAGGAAACATCCGTAGAACCGGGGAAACATCTGCAGAAAGCAGGAAACATCCGTAGAAAGGGGGAAACATCTGGGGAAAGCAGGAAACATCCTCCTCTGCTCAACTTTCATAAGTTTGAGCGGATTCATGTTTTTTATGGGTCGCCATTTTGAGTTTGCCATTCTCATTCACAACGAACGCAAATGCGAGAAAATTTGAAATCACTCGAGGCCAGGCCCTTAGCCAGGTACCCGTCTGCCCGTCTTGAAGATGGGTAAATGTCTTACGGCAACGGGTAAAATAAACATAAAAGACGGGTTTTTCTTTTTACAAGATGAGATGTTTTCATAATAAAATTGTTTGAACTGTCTTAGTGTCTCTTAGCACACACGGTCGTGATTCTGCGAATGTTGTCGGTGGCAGAATAGTGAATACCGCCGATCTATAAGACTATATTTTTAACCTTGACATTGTTGGAAAATAATGATCTCTATTTATTGTAATCGTTTATGTCATTGGTTGGGAAACGCATTTCTATGGCCTTTCTCAGCACCTATCCATTGGCGCTCTCATTTGAAGAAACAATCCCGTGACCTGGATGTTGTGGGGCAAGTTCAAAATGGCACCTGCCAAACAAGTGAAAAGATGCGATATGTCAATGTCAAAGTTCACGACAATCGATGCCTTTTTTGTAAGCGTGAATAAAAGCAGTGTTCCTGCAATTGTCCCTGAACAGTCTGGGTCAGCATCCGTTGTTACATTGATGGAGATCCATAATGTTGATGTGCCTGTCGCTCGTAACCGAGACACTACTGTATTGTCGCCCACTGCTGACACTCCGCAGTGGCCAAGCACGATCGCGGTAGACTTGGAAATTGAGTCTGATTTGGGCTCCAATTCAAATACATAACCGGCGCATAGGCTCTACTAACGGCCGGAAAACCACAAACGATTAGGCTGTGCTCAGTCTAGTAAATTCATATTTTTTTTCAAATAGGCATTACTGAATCTGGATGATTGCTATTTTTATCAAATTCTATTTTAATTTGTTGTACTGCTTTACTTTTAGTGTCAAGCATTTGATTTTGAGTGTGACTGTAAGACGTATTTGCATGCATGTACTTAAAGTCTTAAGATGCTTCAAACATTACTTCTATGTTTATTTATTTAAAATAAAGTTTCAAGTTACTTTTTTCATTAACCTTCATGTGTTGGCTCTTCTTCTGTTATTATTACTGTGCAGATGATAACACCAACCTCGCTGCATAGTTAGATACTAGTAAGTCTCGATTGGGCCAATAATTTAACAAGATAGCCAACAAGTTCCAGATGGCAAGTGGACAAGGAAACCATTGGCTTATCGAGAGTCCAACAATTTCCTCATCTGTGTGAAGCCCGCCCTTATCAGATATCTGTTAATTCTATTTTTAAACGTATTCACACTACTAGTATTAACATAATCATTTGGCAGTTTGTTCCATTCATTTATCACTCTCTGTGAGAAAGAGTACTTTCTCATGTACAACCTACACTGCTCCTTAACTAATGCTGCTTTGTATCCTCTGGTTCTACTGCCTTCTTTAAGTTTGAAGAACATATTCCTATCAACATCCTCATAACTGTTCACTATTTTAAATACTTCTATTTGGTCTCCTCTTAGTCTCCTGGTCTCTAGTTTTGTCAAACCACATTGTAATAAGCGGCTTTCATACCAAGGTCTCTCAATTCTGGAATCATTTTAGTTGCTCTTCGTTGTATTCTTTCTAGCTTGTCTATGTCCTTTTTACGATACAGCCTCCATGCTTGATTACAATATTCCAAATATGGTCTAACTATTGCTTTGTGCAGGGGTACAATTAGCTGTTTCTCCTTATACGTGATAGTTCTCCTAATTAGCCCTAGAATTTGATTTCCTTTCGAAGCAGCAATCCGACATTGCTCTGAAACTTTCATGTCAGCACTAAATGTTACTCCTAAGTCCTTATCTTGTGTGGTTCTACCTAGTACAGCATCCCCCATTTTATATTCTTCGTCCATGTTTCCATGTCCTATGTGTATGCATTTACACTTCCCAAAATTGAATAACATTTGCCATTTTTCTTACCATTTAACTAATTAATCTAGATCCTATAAACTTTGTTTATATGTAACATTAGTAACCTTTCTGAATACTTTTGTGTCATCTGCAAATTTCAGTACTTTGCTAGATATGTCATCTTCCAAATCATTTATATATATTAAAAACAGTATAGGGCATAATACTGATCCCTGTGGTACCCCACTCAAAACAGATTTCCAGTTTGAAATCTCACCATCTACTATTACTCTCTGTTTTCTGTGTAAGCCACTCTTCTATCCAGTTCATTACATCATTACCTATACCATGGGCTTTTAGTTTAAGTAACAATCTTTGTTGTGGCACTTTATCGAAAGCTTTCTGAAAATCTAAGTAGACAACATCCACTGGTGACCCGTCATCTACCCACTTTGTAATTTCCAAAAAACATAAGAGATTGGTTAGACATGACCTTGCTTTTAGGAACCCATGTTAAGATGTATTTATTAATTTATGTTTTACAAGGAATTCCACCATGTGGTCTCTAATTAATGTTTCGAGTAACTTACATACAACTGATGTTAAACTCACTGGTCTGTAATTTTCTGGCTTGTTCCTCGATCCCTTCTTAAATAGCGGCGTAATGTTTGCTTCTTTCCATTCTGAAGGAACCATTCCTTCTTCTAGTGATAAGTTAAACAAATTTGTAAGTGATGTACTAATTTGTTCAACAATTTCCTTTAGCAGTTTTGGTGGTATCCCATCAACTCCTGGTGATTTATTATCTTTCATCTTCTTAATTATTTTGCTATCATTTCAGATGTTACAAATAACTGCCCTAAATATTCTTATTTACTGCCCTAAAAATTAATAAGTGGAACTGGAAGTGAGCTGATATTTTCTGTGGTAAAATCTGAGCTAAAATACTCATTCAGGACCTATGCCATTTGAAACCCGTCTGAAATTATGTTTCCACTGTTGTTTTCCAGTGGTCCAACCTTATCTCGAACTTTCTGTTTACTCCTTACATAAGCATAGAAACTCTTGCAGTAATTTTTTATATTACCTGCCAATTTTTTTTCAAAGGTTCTTTTAGATTTTCTAATTTCAGTTGTAGCTTTTTAGATTTTCTAATTTCAGTTGTAGCTAAGTTAAGTACCTCTTTGTAATTTGCATAGTCTTCATCCTTTCTAGTACGCCTATAAACCCTCCACATAGTTTGCTTAAACACTATTTTTCTAATAGCTCCTTTTGACAAGTATTTCTTTCTAGACCGTTTTCCTTGTTTTTTCAAGGGAACAAATGTATCGATGATACTCTCAATTTCATATTTTAGAATATTCCAACATTCAATTGTGGTCTTATTCATCAGCATGTTATTCCAATCTAGATTTGCTAAGTATTTTCTATTTTTCAATAATGGTTAAACCTGACTTGGCTTGCCATTGAAAAAGCCTAATTCGGCCAAACATTTACTCAACTTGAATTGGATTACAATTACAAAAACCAAATGGGCCATTTTATCAACCAGCATTAGCGTTTTGAAAAAAAATAAATTGGGCCAATAATGGCTGTCATAGATGCGAACAGCTTCCATGGAAGCCGTTCGTGCATTTAACGTTTTTTAGAATGTTCAACACTGGCAAAATGTTATTTCTGACTAAGGGCCTGCTCGAGACCATAGAAATAACGTTCCTAGAATGGCCTGGGGTGCAACAAAGATCGATTGTACTATAAAAAAAGTTTGGGAAGATTACTAAAAAGCGGGACATTTTGTCCAAATAACAGGTACAATTTTCCCACCCGTATTCCCCAACTGAAAGCAGTAATGTTGAGACCTGTGCTATGTTGGAGTTGGATATCCAGCCGTGTCTACATGTGGTTCTTTAATTAACTAGGTAGGATTACCCTCAGGTCACAGAGTCAGATAAAAGTAAAATAATTTCATTGTGTATAAAAAATTCAAACCATTGTTTAAGCTTGATTATATTGACTCATTTGTATGATTAAAAGAGGATGATTAAGCTTGATTATATTGACTCATTTGTATGATTAAAAGAGGATGTGTATTGGGGCGGTTCACAATTGTCGACATACTCATTCTCAGACCCCCTGAATTAGTACTTTAAAATGTTATCCAGATTGAAGGTCATATGTCGCATGTGACTGATGTCCTTGATCCCCCGTTAGCATGCTGAATATTTAGGTAAATATTGACATTTGTAAACGGCTCCAAGTGATAGAGTCATATTAATCTATGTACATATGTGTATTGTGTTTACCCTACAAACCAGCTGTCGCATTTGAAGCTATCACAGACATAATCTACTGCTTTTTTCAGAACCAAACCCGGACTTGGAGGCTACCCAGTGAGTAGACGTTTCAATTGCATTTTGTTCTATCCAACTTATTCTGGCTTCGTCAGCTTTCTTTGAATTCTTTTTGAATTCCTCATACTTATCCTGTCCATCCACGTTTACCTGGGGAGTCAGTGTTTATCACCTCTAGTGGAGCCACCCCTACAAAACAGGCATTTGTACTCTGCCATGAAATCACTCGATTTCAGCATTTTTCTCACTTCAGTCTTTCGAATCACACATGCACGGAATGATACAGTTATACTTTGAACTTCTATGTGTCTGATTACAACTTGTGTGTATATCGGCGAACCGTAGTTTGTTTGATGTAAAACTGCAATTTAGGCGTTGTTATCAATAGTGTCAGCGACTTCACAGACTAGTGATTTGAAAAACAAATAATGTCTGGGGTGCTCACCAGGGGTTGACGTTTAAAGAAACCACTGTCTGTCCAGCTTACTCGCTCCATCCTACTGAAAATACGACATCTCAAACCTTTCCTCGTGTTTCCTGTCTCTACCTCTCAACATCCTGGTTACTCCGTGTTTGTTACTCGTTCTTCTCATTAGGAGTATAGCATTGCTGAAGGTCACATCGACCATCTTCACCCAGGGTATTAACCTTCACTCAACATATTTCCCTGTACCCCAGGGATATACCTTCTCCCAAGGTATTTACCCTCACCCGAGGTATTTAGACTATCACTGGTTTCAGGTATTGACATTTTATCACAGTCACATTAAAGAGTTTAGTTCCTGTGACATTGTTTCAGCCTCTGGTAAACAAGTACCTGAGAATACCAGACTACACAACAATTGGACACATAGAAAGATTTGTACAGACAAAGTTACATGTTCATGCGACACGGCAGGTGGGTGGTACGGTCGGGAAACATTGTCGTTGAAATTGTAGTACAGTATTGAGTAACGTCTCTTTCACCTAAGAGAACTTACCTATTTGTTGCACTTTAGATGTGATTGGGGTTAAAACCCTAACTAATCCAGTAGCCCTAATCCAATTGGCAATATAACACCACATTTTTAAATGCAACTTTTAGTAAATTCTGGCAACAGGGAACATGAATATATATGTTATGTGTGATTGTAGCCAAAAGTGTTTGTTTCATACTTACAGGTGTGTGTTTTCATTGGCACATGCCTCCTACATGAGACGTTGACACTGCTCAGATCGTTGGAGCTCTTCCAAGGTGGAGAAAGTGACCAGGAAAAAGCAGGCGAGGCAAGTTGTCTGCAATGGCTGAAATAGACGCATCATGTCGTATCCCTGATGTCATCAACTCTTGAATTTTAAGCGTGTTGTAATTTTTTTCTTATCCCTGAAACATTTGTGTTATTGCACCTGTCCTAATTCCTGTTTAATATTTTTTAACCATTTATCCCAGCACACCCGCAAGCACCCTGTTCGTTTTCTCTCCAGAACGCCAGTAAACACCACTTGTAAAAAAGCTCTGGAAGTGGCGTCGTCTTCTGGAATGTTGCAAAACTAAAACAAACAGATTCTTTTTATATGGGCTATGAATTGTGGATAGAACACTAGATGACGCATTGATGTCAATAAAATGTTGAGCGTTATATATTTGTTAATAATTTTTGAGACGTCATTACCATATGTTTGTGTCGTCATTGCCATATGTTTGTGACGTTATTGCCATATGTTTGTGACGTCATTGCCATGTTTGTGATGACATTGCCATATGTTTGTGTCGTCACTGCCATATGTTTGTGATGTCACTGCCATATGTTTGTGTCATCACTGCCATATGTTTGTGATGTCACTGCAACAGTGGTAGATTTTGAAATTGTTGGTAGCAATATTTTATATTTTAAAATTATAATTTCCGAAAGGGGTTGTTTTACTTCTAAAGTAAATGCGTATGTAGTCAGTTCTGTTGTCTGCTGTCGTACAATAGACATTGTTTATAACATGTCTGGCACCTGTTGGCTAAGAATGAAAACACGGTTATGAGTTGTCAAAAATCTAGTAGTAATGTGTTGCGAATATCAGTTATATAGTTTTGAAGCTACAGGGTACATGTTGGTTTCACTGACCAGGGTCTTAATAGCAATTACTTCATGATGCACTGCGAACATGCATAATTAATAATGTTAATAATATATTTGTTTTGGGGTTATACTTCTTGCTGTATAGAAAATACCTGACAGGAGGAACACTACAATTATCAAGTGTTCATAGTTATTTATCCGGACGAAAATTTGTGTTTGTTTTTAAAATCCATGTGTGGAAGTCTTGAGGTGAAATATATTTTTTTTACTTGATTTGAAACTACAATTTGAAGGATGGTAATAATTGTTTGGGGCTTTCTGCAGGACCAAGATGTACTGCTAAGATTGCACTATGGAATAGTGCCACGGAAAAACTACTTTGAATACTTCACTAACACTAACGAGGATGCAACAAGTGCAAGCAACACGGTGAATAGCAGTGACAGGGTGAACAGCGGTGACAGGGTGAACAGCATGACCCCCAGCAGTGAGGTGACAGGCAAAGTGGACACAGTTACTGTAACAGATTCAGACGATTGTATTGTGATCAGTTAATCTGGCTTACATGGACATCCACAAACACAGCCAATTCACTGAACTTCACTGACCAATTTCATAGCTTTGGTGTTTTCAGAAGTGATTGACAATTTCCTGCCAAATTTGTTTATGAACTTAGGCCTTTGAGATCTTTAATCAGTCATTTCTAAGCGACTAAATCTAATTTATTGCATGAGTAAGGGATAATCACAAAATGTTGATGTAAGGCACATTCACAAAACTAATGTTGTTTAATCTTGGACCGCTCACTAGTTGGCGCCCTTATGAACATGATTGGAAAATAAACAGTGTTTTTTTTTAAAACATTGACACATGGTGCTAGATGAAATGACTGCTGGGCCTCCGTGAAAATTTTTTTTAGATGATCCCTTATTTAGTCGGTCATGTGATCGATGTAACATGGATATTGTAAGCCACACCATTAACTGGACAGACTCAAATGAGTGTGCGCATAAACATGTGCGACCATCATTCCGAAACGCTGCCATTATCATGACCAATCTTCCAATCAAAATTAAATACCCACTGGCACAATTATTTTGTCTTTTTAATTGCATGTTAACTTTGTATTTATTTTTTGTGGACATGAACGATAAGGCACCCATTAATCCCCGTTTCCCCCTCTGTCCATGCCATTGGTGCAGGACTAGTTGCACTGGTCACTAGGTGTCCAACAAAATCTTGTCAGATTTGGACCCACCTATTTGCCGTCAAATGGTAGCCTCACGAAGAGTAGACCAACAAAACTGTAATCTCAGGTGACTGCTTGATATATTGTTTTTAGTATTGCAGTAATATATGATGAATATCTTGTACATTTGTTATGAAATTGTTAAACAGTTTCTGATAAAAAAAATGTCTTGTCCATGAATTACAATCGTGTTGTAGTGTACCTGGGTGTTGTAGTGTACCTGGGTGTTGTAGTGTACCTGGGTGTTGAAGTGTACCTGGGTGTTGTAGTGTACCTGAGTGTTGTAGTGTACCTGGGTGTTGTAGTGTACCTGGGTGTTGTAGTGTGCCTTGGTGTAGTAGTGTACCTCGGTGTAGTAGTGTACCTGGGTGTTGTAGTGTACCTGGGTGTTGTAGTGTACCTGGGTGTTGTAGTGTACATGGGTGCTGAAGTGTACCTGGATGTTGTAGTGTGCCTGGGTGTTGTAGTGTACCTGGGTGTTGTAGTGTACCTGGGTGTTTTGTGTAATGGATACCAAGTAACAGACGAGTTAAGACATACTTGCACACACAAGCATTTTTTATAGTTTCAGAATTGTATATATACACCCACCATGTATTATCCTCATAACGCACGCACACATGCATGCATGTGGTATCTCTGTAACAAACAAACCAGTAATTTTACTATTGATCATGATGTTGATTTGACTGTGACACTACTGCCGTGTATAGGTGCACTATATGTCATGTATCCACCAAGACATCTACCTTAGCAAACCCATGTTCCCCACTGTTAATACTGGTGCGCACACACGCACGCATGCACGCACACTTGCACGCACACAAAACAGGCCCTTATCCAGGATTGTACAAATATCCAATGTACCCGTTATCACTTTTTATTTACCAGTTATGCAAAACAAAATTCAGTTACACACGTATCAAGGTTTAATTGGGAGTGGTCAAAGAAATGTCCTGTCCAAGTCTTTGGAGAAACGATACCATGACAGAGGTACATGTACTGTACATTTGTGGAAAAAGAAAAATTGCTGAAATGTTACGACAAAATCACATACCAGTAGTCAATCCCTAAATTTAAAGTGCAGTTTTTTTTTTATTTTGGGAGGAGGCATTGGGAAAGCCCTTTGGTATTTTCCATTGTGCCTCATGGTAATCTAATGACTAACTAAGTTTGCCCCCCCCATGAGATCCTAGATATACCACTAGTCCAGTGAGTCCTGACATTCATAAAGGTGGTTTGGCCCGATCAAAATCAAACTGATGGTATTGATTTAAGGTTTGAACCCCAGTTGATCTACACCCATCTCCTCTAGTCATTTATATACCCCTACAGTTGCATTTTCGGGATATACCCCAGTTGGTCTACTGCAAACCTCTTAGCTTCACTGATCCCACGTGTAGGAAATGTGTCATTGACAGTTCAACCTCCGAGTCTGATGGCTTCTATAAAATATTGAATTAACCTTTGATAAATATCATATTACAATATACATCTCTTAGATATACTAATTCATAATTTTCACAGATTTTGATGTTTTCTTATGGATGCTTGATAGTTACGTGTAGTTTATTATTTCCATTAATTAAAAAAATATAAATTATATTTTTATTATAAATTATTACTGCTCGTTTGCACCATTCTTTGTGCGTGATAGGGCTATTGTCCTCATTTCAATGAGTAATTACACGGAGTCGACCCAGAAGACACCACTGTATTGTCCCATTGTGTCCACTCGCGAAGAAATAAAGGCCCGTTTTGTGACAACACAAACACCCTTTTTATCCCACAATTGGGAAAATAAAAACCAGTTGTGGTTCAACAAAAAGCCCGTTATTTGAAAAACAAAAACCTGCCATGATTTACCCCAAATCTGTTGCAACAACTGACGACGTATCCCTAGTTAAGGGCCTGCATACATATATACATATCTATATTATACATACGTACATACATCATACAGACGTACACAATACATACATCATACATACATACATATATGATACATCATACATACATTCATACATCATATGTACATGCATACGTACATACATACGTACACACGCACGCACGCACGCACGCACGCACGCACGCACACATGGGAGAACATCACAGGGCATATAGACACTGTACCAATCTTGCATGTAAATATAATGTATAGTTAGTCCCAACAAACTTAATACAATGTAGGAATGCTGGACAGTATCGTCCTTTCAGTTGCTCAGAACAATGCAAGATTGACATTAGTTTTATTCAGGTAATGCAGTCGTTTAAAGCACATTTACAGAGCAAACGAATAACGCCAACAGTTGGATGAGTAACTTCTGGGTCGTTCTGGCGTTTCTGCAAGACTGGAAAAGCCGGTGATTTAGTATAGTAAATGTTTACAAGGCACGGCTCAGCTGAGATATGCTGCAAGCCACCTCATACGGGGGCAGGAATGACTGGATGAACAACTGATGAACAATTAGGACGTTTGTTGTCCTGATAGTGTTCACCGTATTTCCTAGAGAGCACAACTTTGGCAGTATTCCTCCATTAGTAAATGGTGCACACATTGCATTTACGACACAGACGTGCTGTATAAAAGAAGTATTATTTACAAAAGAAACGCAATAAGAAAGAACGATGTTTATCTCATATGCCCGAGTCAGGGGGTCCTCTGCACAGTATGAGCAGTGGTACGATAAACAAACGACGTTGTGTGCCAGACAATGGATAAACAACGATTCATTGACAATACGACACTATGTCTTGTTCTAGCAATACTCAAACGATAGGACAACTTAGAACAAGCAATAACGCCAATGTTCGGACTCTTAATTAAAGGACCATGGTTACGTAATTCGTCCGCTTGATCTCCATCGATATTTCGCTATACGGACATCTGATTTAAGAGACATATAAAGGAACAACTTATCCGTTTTGGCCTGCACTGTTTTATGTACCCATGAATACAAGGAACATCGGATATACGGAACGGTTCAGTCGAGTCCTAACATGTTCCATTTCACAAGAGTCCACCGTGTGCACTAATGTGGACAGACTAAGCTTGTTTTAAAGCCATACTTTCACGCGTTGCTTGTAATGTAAGTTTTAATGGTAAGCTTCAGACCCAGTCAGCTTGTATTAAAAAGAACCACTGACATTATTACAATGCAGAAACGTAACTTGTATATCATATGCAAGTATATAACACCACACGTGATTACTATAGTGGACAAATTAAACATGACATTTATCTACTTGGCGATTACTGGGCCTATCAGAAAACTGACAGTAGTGACTGAATCTGATGTTGGCACACGCTACACAAGGACTAGACACGAATAAAACGGACACAAAATAAAACAGTCGTCATCTGTTTTAGTCAGAAGTGTTTGGACACCTTTCTTGAGTACTGCAACAACGTCACTTCCGTTGTACGTCATAGACATGACCGGCCGTTACGTTGTTGACGACGTAACCGGAAGTGGTTCTAGAATCGAGCGAGACGTCTAAATACAACAAACATGGTTTGTGTTTAGACGGATAGGTTAGAATGCGAGCTTTTATCCAAGCGTTCTATTTACGGACCACTAGTAGCGGTCTGTGGCGCTTTTTGTTGAACGCACGCCACGTTTGAGTTTCATCACAACTCCGTGATACTCTCAAACGTAATCAGGTAGCAACGTCATAAATGGTTGTCATTAACGACAGACGCATCAGGTGCCACTTCTGCGTTGTTTATATTGTAAACTAATCGTACTGATAAAAACAAACTCGCGGCCAACTCCGTTGTGACAGTTAATGCAGCAAAGTCGCACCAACCCCGTTGTGACAGTTAATGCAGCAAACCATTACTGACGTTTGTGTTATTACATAACTAATAAAGGTAAGTTTCATCGCAAAATTGGAATGTCCAACAACCGGTCCGCTCCCTATAATGTAGACACTGTTCGGTAGACACGCTACCACGAGTGACATGTCGATCAATGCTTGTTAGTGTACACGTATCACAAGATGATGTCAGGCTGTCTTTATGGCGAACTGCTGATGTCACGCATTCAACGTACGTTAGCCACGTTACATGTTTCCGTCACCCGCGTCTGTTCTGACGACAGCCGCGGTCAACCGTTAAGTAGAATTGGGAATATACGGTTGATGCGACACAGCACAAATCGCAGGCCGACGTCTTTTTTAACGGGAAGTTCGGGCCAGTGACCATTTACGATACTACGAATGGATTCCTGGTTTTATCATACTCGTCTAGCGAGCGTCCGGCACTGTCCACACTCATTGCCAGGGGCATTTTGTCGCTGGCCTGCGACACTTCCTCGTCATCACTGCCGCTGCTGCTGCTGCGTTCGCTACTGCTGCTGCTCGCGCTCTCTTCGTCACTTCCGGCACCGCTGTCCGTCTCGCTGTGGACACTTCCGGTTGCGTGTTTGTCAATGAGCGGGTCGCTGGGCGCCGTTCTGTGGTCATCCTCCTCCGAGGCCTGGTAGTTGCGGGCCGTGAACGTCCCTAGCTCGATGTTCTCGCTGCTTGCATGGCTGTCCTGTAACCGACGGAGATTTAACAAGATTGAACAAGATTGTAGGCAAAAGACCCAGATGTCAAGTGGACAAGGAAGCCATAGACATATCGAGAGTCCAACGATTATTGATCTATCTGTAAGCCGCCCTTCTGAGAAATTTTGTTTTAAACATAAATATTATTCACGGTGCTAGCAAACTGTAGATTATTGGTTCCATTAATGTTGTGTCCTCTGTGAGAATGAGTACTTCCTGAAGGAGAGGCACAAACATAATAAACAATGATAATACTAATTTAGTCACCGAAATCACGCACCGAAATAAAAGTGGAATCAATACAGAGTGAAATTGAGAGACGTTCACTAGAATAAGTCATTACTTATCAAGTTTACAATAACTAAAATTTTGCGTTTAAAAAATAATAAATACACAGTACGCCTAATTATTTAACATATCAGTAGTTATGAATAGGTGAAACATATTTAGGCACTAAATAATGACTAACAATGTACAGACGAAACACATTCAAACACCACGATGTTGTTACACTATCATAATGCATGGTATTATCTAGAATGGGAATATTCCGGACTGTAAACCTATTATTTAGAATGGGAATATTCCGGACTGTAAACCTATTATCTAGAATGGGAATACTGCGGACTGTAAACCTATTATCTAGAAAGGGAATATTCCGGACTGTAAACCTATTGGGAGCACCCTCTTTGTTCCGACTAATCCTATCTCTTCAGCAACATCACCGAAGACCATCGCTTAAAAATTATCATCTTACCTGCTGAATAATATACATATTATAAATATTTAGGCGTTGTGTCATGTATGTATTGTTTCGATTATCAAACATCAAAATGCAGACACTAAATGTATATACATGTCGGGTCACTAGTTTGACAAGTAGGCCTAATAAATTATTCTAGTGACCCACCCTCAATTTCTCTCTGCACTGACATCACTTGTATTTGGGTGAACAAATTATTATTTTATCATCCACTCCCGACTATGATTTTTCAACAACAGCGCTCGTTTGTAAACAGTACACATTTTATCGTGAAACTGCACATTCGATTCCGTTTGACGATCTCCAGCTATCAACTTCCGGTTAGAGGCGTTTTCGGGAAGTGTTTCATACGTGTTCTAACTGTTCGCTACCAGTCAGCCGTTTATTTGCAATGCCTAGATTCTATCACCGCAGCGACTGATGCTAAAATTAAACAGACACGGAACTTTTTCGTGAGTATTGTATTTCCTCGTTAGCAACCGGATGCCTCCTAATGGCGTGTTCTTTTTATAGGTTTTTGTTCCGTTAATGGCTTCGTCGGGGGTCGGGGAGTTTCACTTTTATGTACCAGACAAAACTATGTATGACTCAAAGCAATGCCAACAGTGGCATGAATTGGTTTGCTTGTACAAGGACTATACTCGACACTGTATAGAGAGTTGTATGGTTTCGATCTTCACTTCAAATACGTTTAAATAGTGAAGTTACAAACATATTTTTATGTTTAGTCGATTCTTGTCGAGAAACCTGCGATTGGTGCTACCAATGACACAACTATGTTGTTTACACAGACAGTGGCGTATTTTCTGGGGGGACCCCTTTCGCGTAATTATACTAACAATATTTTTTTCCGTATGTAACATGTTGTGCCACTGCATGGTATCATGGTAAACAGTTGGGTAACAAAGTTTGGCCCCCTTTGGCCTCCCCCTTTGGCTATCCCCCTTTGCGAGATCCTAGACACGCCCCTGTACACATACCTACGTAGAACACATGGATTGACACATAAACGTCAAGTAAATAACTGTAAGTTAGAAAGGGGAAACCGTCGTTCAAAACTACTTGAAGGAGAACTAAGGCAGAGCTAAAGAAGTCACATCGAAAGTTTGGATATCGCCGATAAGTTAGCGAATGGTTTCCAGGATTGAAGAAAAACTAGTCTAGGTAAGTCCAGGAAAATACGTTTCCGTTTGTGTTGTTAACGAAAGCAGCGGATATCGCTGCACTGGAATAACAAGGCTTGCCACCGAGTACAACAGGCCACAGGTGTGAACAAGGCTTGCCACCGAGTACAACAGGCCACAGGTGTGAACAAGGCTTGCCACCGAGTACAACAGGCCACAGGTGTAAACAAGGCTTGCCACCGAGTACAACAGGCCACAGGTGTGAACAAGCTTGTGCAGAGTTCAACAACCAATGTGTGGAGCACCCACAATAATAATAATAACAACAACAATAACATAAAACGAATTATAATAAGCGAAAAACTTAATACAGAAAACGATAATACACTATGTTTGTATTGCTGCGAACGGTTTTTGGACAAGAAGGCGGGGGGAAGAAATGGTAAAGTGTGGCCAGTGTAAGGCGTGTGTCACTAGGACTGTGCACGGTACGTGTGTGGACAATGTACGGAGTGTGTCACTAGGACTGTGCACGGTACGAGTGTGGACAATGTACGGCGTGTGTCACCAGGACTGTGCGTGGTACGAGTGTGGACAATGTACGGAGTGTGTCACCAGGACTGTGCGTGGTACGAGTGTGGACAATGTACGGCGTGTGTCACTAGGACTGTGCGTGGTACGAGTGTGGACAATGTACGGAGTGTGTCACCAGGACTGTGCGTGGTACGAGTGTGGACAATGTACGGCGTGTGTCACTAGGACTGTGCGTTGTACGAGTGTGGACAATGTACGGCGTGTGTCACTAGGACTGTGCACGGTACGAGTGTGGACAATGTACGGAGTGTGTCACCAGGACTGTGCGTTGTACGAGTGTGGACAATGTACGGAGTGTGCCACCAGGACTGTGCACGGTACGAGTGTGGACAATGTACGGAGTGTGTCACCAGGACTGTGCACGGTACGAGTGTGGACAATGTACGGAGTGTGTCACCAGGACTGTGTGTGGTACGAGTGTGGACAATGTACGGCGTGTGTCACTAGGACTGTGCACGGTACGAGTGTGGACAATGTACGGAGTGTGCCACCAGGACTGTGCGTGGTACGAGTGTGGACAATGTACGGAGTGTGTCACCAGGACTGTGTGTGGTACGAGTGTGGACAATGTACGGAGTGTGTCACCAGGACTGTGCACGGTACGAGTGTGGACAATGTACGGAGTGTGCCACCAGGGCTGTGCGTGGTACGAGTGTGGACAATGTACGGAGTGTGTCACCAGGACTGTGTGTGGTACGAGTGTGGACAATGTACGGAGTGTGTCACCAGGACTGTGTGTGGTACGGGTGTGGACAATGTACGGAGTGTGTCACCAGGACTGTGCACGGTACGAGTGTGGACAATGTACGGAGTGTGTCACCAGGACTGTGCACGGTACGAGTGTGGACAATGTACGGAGTGTGTCACCAGGACTGTGCACGGTACGAGTGTGGACAATGTACGGAGTGTGTCACCAGGACTGGTACGAGTGTGGACAATGTACGGAGTGTGCCACCAGGACTGTGCGTGGTACGAGTGTGGACAATGTACGGAGTGTGTCACTAGGACTGTGCACGGTACGAGTGTGGACATTGTACGGAGTGTGCCACCAGGATTGTGCGTGGTACGAGTGTGGACAATGTACGGAGTGTGTCACCAGGACTGTGTGTGGTACGAGTGTGGACAATGTACGGAGTGTGTCACCAGGACTGTGCACGCTACGAGTGTGGACAATGTACGGAGTGTGTCACCAGGACTGTGCGTGGTATGAGTGTGGACAATGTACGGAGTATGTCACCAGGACTGTGCACGGTACGAGTGTGGACAATGTACGGAGTGTGTCACCAGGACTGTGCACGGTACGAGTGTGGACAATGTACGGAGTATGTCACCAGGACTGTGCACGGTACGAGTGTGAACAATGTACGGAGTGTGTCACCAGGACTGTGTGTGGTACGAGTGTGGACAATGTACGGAGTGTGTCACCAGGACTGTGTGTGGTACGAGTGTGGACAATGTACGGAGTGTGTCACCAGGACTGTGCACGGTACGAGTGTGGACATTGTACGGAGTGTGCTACCAGGATTGTGCGTGGTACGAGTGTGGACAATGTACGGAGTGTGTCACCAGGACTGTGCACGGTACGAGTGTGGACAATGTACGGAGTGTGTCACCAGGACTGTGCGTGGTATGAGTGTGGACAATGTACGGAGTATGTCACCAGGACTGTGCACGGTACGAGTGTGGACAATGTACGGAGTGCGTCACTAGGACTGTGCACGGTACGAGTGTGGACAATGTACGGAGTGTGTCACCAGGACTGTGTGTGGTACGAGTGTGGACAATGTACGGAGTGTCACCAGGACTGTGCACGGTACGAATGTGGACAATGTACGGAGTGTGTCACCAGGACTGTGCACGGTACGAGTGTGGACAATGTACGGAGTGTGTCACTAGGACTGTGCACGGTACGAGTGTGGACAATATACGGAGTGTGTCACCAGGACTGTGTGTGGTACGAGTGTGGACAATGTACGGAGTGTCACCAGGACTGTGCACGGTACGAGTGTGGACAATGTACGGAGTGTGTCACCAGGACTGTGCATGGTACGAGTGTGGACAATTTTGCAAAATTTGCAAAATACTGTACTCTGATCGGAATCAGTCATAACACGAGATTTATTTACTATTCAGATATAAAACTTGAAATTTGATATGTTTATATCATATAAAGCACAATATGTCAAACTCGCAGAAAATGTTTTTTTAATTAATTTGTTTATGTATTTTATTTTAGCAAATTTTTTATAATATACAATATTTTACTAACAAGGAGTAACACCACATCAGTAAAACTTGGCCACAATGTTCGCTTATTAGTTATCTGTATAAAAAAGCAAAACAAGTTGGAAGTTCCCGCGCGAAATTTAGAAATATCTGACACAATAACAACTACGTCAGCAACAAAATAACAACAATAACAACTACGTCAGCAACAAAATAACAACAATAACAACTATGTCAGCAACAAAATAACAACAATAACAACTACGTCAGCAACAAAATAACAACAATAACAACTACGTCAGCAACAAAATAACAACAATAACAACTATGTCAGCAACAAAATAACAACAATAACAACTACGTCGCCAACAAAATGAGCAAAACTTTTATCAAACGCCAAATTTTACACACAATCAGTAAACAAAAAGTTGAAGGAAAACAGACGACACGTACCTTTTCGTAGATGTCCATCAGAGCAGGGCTGTTCGCCTTCAGGTAGTCGCCGTCGTTGCCGAAGGGGTTGGGCGGCGGTGGAGCCTTGCGCTTCTGTTTGCCTTGTCCCTCTGGCGACACGTCCGGCTTACAACTGACGGCGGCGTTGTTGTTCACAGTTTGTAGGTTCACCTTCATCGTTGACGAAATAATCATTCTCATTCTGCGCATTAATCACAAAGGTAACGTCTACGGTTTTAACATTTAAGCCCACTTGCTTTAATCTACCTATCTTAATTTATTCTTATATTTAAATGTGTGTTTTTTGTACTATTTGTGTATTAATTTTATGTACACGCTACGAACATATATGGATATGGCGCTATATAAAATAGTATTATTTTATTTATCAAACTGATGTTGACTCACAGTGAGGAAACAGTAACTACGCCTATACACTATACTGTCGAAATTACTCGGCTGTTGCCTTATTGTCGTTTCAAAAATCAGTCATTATAAACTTGTCCCATTAAAACGTAGAAGCAACACGTTTTGTGTTTAGACTGAGCTGTGCGTACCCGCTTGAGACTAGCTAAGCAGGTTACCATTGATGTGGTAATGAATCTGACGACCCGTCAAAAGGATAAGCCATACTGTAATGCAGGTAGGTCATTCTAGTTATACCCAATGTGACGTTTGATAACTGAATGACTAACCCAGCACTCACTAGTGATTTAGCCCATTTATGCTGTCGTGTGAGCAATTAAGAATAATCCGGTTGTGCGAGTCGTTAACGTTATTCGTCTCATCAGCTATTACTGGATTGGTCAACTGGTCAAAACAACCGAGGAATGTCGATGTTTGCTTCACACACATTAAAGCTCTCGCTGAACATACATTTATTTGTATCACTACATCTAGCAGCGATGACAGGTCAAGATCTCGCCATACTCACGGTGTTGCCGACGTACAACGTGGAATCTCGCGAGAACCGGTACGACTGCGGCTGCGCAGTGCGATACTGAGGGTTCTCTATTTTTGGTATCCGCTGCCTGCAAGTCAGAACGAAACGGTAACTGAAACATTACTTGCACACTTTTCCTGCAATATACAATGGATAGCAAAACTAATACGTAATGATCATTCATTGCATATATGACATCGGGGTTTCACTGTCTCCTTTCAATCACATTTTCTGGGATAACTTGTACCACGTTTCCCCCAATTTTAACCTGCATCCCATTCGCGTAGTACATAGTTTCACAGGGCGGCTATGATACAGAGTGGGATTAAGCACATAAAGGAAGAAGGAGATATTAAAACAATTCCAACTAGCACGAATGCCACCACGAAGACCCAGTGTCGGATTAACCACGGCACAAGTGGTCCACCCGTATCACGCCACCGACAAAAAGCCCCCCCCCCCACAAAATCAATCACAACCCATCTGATTAGCCGCTTAGGGTCTCTCCTCGCTCCACTGAATCGTACTCCGACCTCTGACCTCTGTTCCACTTCAGTGCTACAGCCGTGAATGTGACACCGCCTCAAAGTGGTGTGGAGACGAACAGTGTGGAGAGAGCTTCACTGTACGCTGTATAAAATTCAATTGTGTTTGTGTGTTTACTGTTGATGTTGAAATTTATTATTATTATTATTATATTATGTTCTTGTACGTGTGTTTGTATGCCGTCGTCGACAACAATCTGTGAATGCTTATCCTCAAATTTAGTTGAATACACGTTAAGGTGTGACGTTACCTACATAGTCAATATCACATGTCTCGATTTTCGCCTGTTACTCGCTCGGCAAGCACCCCCCCCCCCATAAAAACGTCTGTACCAGCCCCACACATAGTTAATCCGGCACCACAAAACCACATGCCGCGAGACAACAGTGACGTCTCGCGGCACCCCGCGAGATCGACGCTACGCACCTGTTCTTGCGCCTCCGTCGCCTCAGCAGCAGTACCAGCAGGATGATGACGACGATGATGATGACAAGGACACCTCCCACGGTGCCGGCGATCACCCCGATCGTGCCGGCAGACATGCCCTTCCCGGCTGTCCCTGCGACAACACACATCCGCCATTAACACGATGTCTTGCCTGCCACAACAGCCGGACGTTGTCCACATACTACGGGAAGGAATTGTCACTTTAGGGAAGACGCATCCGCCAGAGCATTTATCACATATTGCGCTGCGTACAACCACAATGTGACATAATGTGACACACGCAACCACCTGAACCTTAATACGGTGTATTGTTCTAATATCATTCGCAATTTATGTACAGTCAAGCCAATACGATAATAGTGTTATACAGTTGACAGATCAAACAATACAAAGTGGGCAACACTGTACATACTGTGTTGATGTACAGTTATGGTCGTATTTTAATGTTCAGTGTCATTGTAAAAAAATACAACAAATGCCTCTTTCCTTTGTTCAGCTGATGAAATTCAGAGAAAACCAATAATAAGTTGACGCACTCAGTGTAACCAGCTTCTGAAAGCGCATGTAGTCCCATAAAATGACGCACACGAGTTGCGCTAACTTGTGTTGTGCAATATGCGCTGGCCAGTCAGACAGAGTCGTGGAATGTGCGCTGGCCAGTCAGACAGAGTCGTGGAATGTGCGCTGGCCAGTCAGACAGAGTCGTGGAATGTGCGCTGGCCAGTCAGACAGAGTCGTGGAATGTGCGCTGGCCAGTCAGACAGAGTCGTGGAATGTGCGCTGGCCAGTCAGACAGAGTCGTGGAATGTGCGCTGGCCAGTCAGACAGAGTCGTGGAATGTGTGCTGACCCAGTCACGCAACCACGGAAAGGAAAATCGGTGCTAACTGTGCACTCGCGCGTCGAGCAACACAAGCTTAGCAATGTACGTTTAGCGTTACAGGACACGTTTGAATATAACTCGAACTGGCTGCTCGATTCGAGTGTGGAAACTAAAGTCGGACACACATTGGTAGCAGTCGACAGTTTCTGATTGACGGATCTTAATTAACGTGTTTACTGTAACCTCTAGATACACGATCACGTGCTTCTATCTATAATCATTTACACTAGTCGCCATCTGATCCGATGTATTACACTAGGCTAAATGGCCTACAACATACCCATGTAGCGTACATACAATTCTGCCGTTATAGAGTAATATGTAATAATTAAATTATTGCATTTCATGTGAGTATTGCTTAACAGAAACCCGGATAATATAATCAGCCGTTTAGTATAAACAAATACATTGGTTGGGACGGAACCACTTCTCCCGCTGAATTAAAATGTGTCGCTTAAAAGTAAATCTGCCGCTTAGAAGACTCATTGCTCTGGCCCGAGGTGATTCTATTAAACGAGGTGTATTGTATTTGTATTGTTAGGATGATTCAAACTCTTCACAAATATGTCCTAAATGTTACGTTGCTTATCGTGAATCTACGTGTGATCTAAACAAACGTTGTGTTTGTCGGTGTATTCACTGGTACGGCCTATGCAGACGTGACGTGTATTCACGTCTTAGCCGAGTTACCCGGCGTTACTGGACAAAAATGCACACATTGCAAGAGCTTGTGACTCCTTGCATTGCCCAGTCAACTATTGGTAGGGCAACGCCAATGACACTGCCAACTTCATGTCCCCAAAATCATGTGCCCCTGCACAACTGCCGGCTTCACGAAGCGTTTGTATGTAGACTTTTCACGTAAATCACATAACTCGCGACAATCGAGGAAAACACGCATAGCGTTGTTAACAACTGTACGTAATATTGTTCTGAGTTACGTAATCTACGTCAAAAATCCACATACGAAATGTCATAATTTTGATTTGATTTTAATGCACGAACTACCCAAGTGGGTCCCCGGGCACACCAACAAAATGTCAACCCCGTACTACAGATATTATTAGGACGTGTAAACAACTGCCCGGTCGCTGGCACAGACGGAAGGTGTCGGCGACGAGTGTAAGAATATCCCTGGCACATAATCAACAGTGACAGCTACAAAGGTACACAATCTGGCAGTTTGTATCGTAAACTCATGTTATGCAGTATAAAATAGAGCCTAGTCTATCTTGACTGTCCAAACTGGGCTGAACCACAGTTCTTCGTGCAAGTTTATCTGTGTAATTTGAATATTTCGATTCGAACATCATGTTTACATTGCATGTTTGACGGTCAAATTGTATTTAAAAATTGTAGTCCATTAAAACACATTTGACCGTTGGAGATGCTAGAATATAACATTTAATAGTATATAACATTATCTTACGATAACAACGATAAGACACTGTGCACCGTTAAATGGAAATAAAAGTCAAGGTGTTGGGCCTATGTTAAAACATAACAACTTGTAACTACAATTAAGAATATCACGCCCGTGGTTTACTAGGAAGACCTTGTTGAACACCAGCATCTTAATATCATGCCAGCATCACTTAATACGTCACAAGGAATCTAGGTTACCCGATTTCACAGAACTGCGCATGCGCTTATCGGTCGCGCTGGTTAACATGTCAGCCCTCAGTTAACCGGAGAAATGACTGGAATCTCCCACTATTAGAACACTAAACCCACTGGCGTGATATTTTTTATTTTAGTTGCACGTGGTAAGTTTTTATTATCTCTCTTTGGTGCATAACCCCAAAACTATGAATTTTGTTTCGCTTTAATACCCCGTTGACGAGCCCATACTCACCGGCGCCAGACCTGTTGGCGGGCGGCGGCAGTGTGCTAACGGCCACGTAGCCGGGCACTACTTCCTCACCGTCACCGACATGGATCACGAGAGGCGTCGGACTTCTCCGGGTCGTGGACGGCGGAACTGTCGTTGTTGACGGTGGCGGTGTAGTCGACGTCGTTGTTGGCGGTGGCCGTGTAGTCGTCGTCGTTGTTGTTGTGGGAGTAGTCGTTGTTGTTGGTTTGGTCGTAGTTGTTGTTGGTGGTATCGTTGGAGGTGGTGGAGTAGTGGTTGTAGTAGTAGTAGTAGTCGATGTTGTTGGTGTTGTCGCTGAGGAGTTTTCCACGACGGGTGTTGAAGCGACGACGACGCCACTGCCTTTGTGGGTATCACCGGACAGGGTCCCATTGGCATGTGTCTGCCCCGACATGCCTAGATCTGACTTCCCTGGCGGTGGATCAGCGTCCTCGGCGCCCATTGCGGTAGCGTTTCTTCCCGTGCCAACCGTCTCCTCTGTCTCTTCCCTCTCAGAAACTCGCTGTCGAGTTTCCGGACATTTATCTGCACACTTTGCCTTTATCGGATCCACGCACGTGCTGTTTTGTGTGTCAAAGTTCGTGCCTTCTGGGCAGCGATGGGCGATAAAAGAGGACGAATCGCTGTCACACCTGTAGTAGGCGGCGCAGTCGCCCGGATGTCCGTAGCTATCGCTCGCCTTGCATGGGACTGGCCACTGACAGACTTCTGAAACATATACTCACAATTATACTACAATTACACTTACATGTACAGAATATGGTATACTTTACGCCCCAGAGATGCGAGGTCTAGCATAATGTAAATGCATGCATGCGTCCGTCCGTCCGCTCGCCCTCGGGTGCATGCACGCACGCACGCACGCACGCACGCACAAATTGGATTCTAGTAAGATAGCGCTTATATTGTCCACGTCTAAGCGCTTTACGTTTCATCCCACAATATATTTGTGCATACGGACACCGACTTAACTTCTCTGTGAAGCGTTCAATTACCCAACAATTAAGCGCGAAAATAGCTCATTCTAATAACACTAATAAGCATTGCATACACGTTGAATGTCAAGAACTCGTCCATACAGTCGCGTGAACTACAGTTATTGTAGGCGAGCAGCGTCGGTGTGATGTTCCGTCGAGCGTTCGTCAAAGCTGGGCCACTTGTGTATGTTGACAGAAAGGCTTAAACAGCTTCACGTATTTTAGTCTCACAAACAAGACAGGCGAATTCGACAGTGACGAGTGTAGCTGCACTTATTCTCGCTGTAATGTTGCGGTTAGATAAGACTAGACGCAACATAATAGTCATCTGTGTGACGAACATTGGTGTATGTTAATTCTGCACCGGATGCCGATAAAACGTTCACGATGAACAGAAACGAACTTCCGACTTTTTGGTTCCCCGCAGCGCTTAAGTAGGATCACAAACACGATGCGATAAGAAGCGTCGACACACTGAACCGTGTTCTAACTAAATGCGAACTTCCGGTTACCCGGGTACACTAGTGCTGTTCAAAGGCAGCTGGGGAATTACTTTGTTGGCGTGGGTGTCACGTAACCATAGAGTTACATCAGTAATCATAGACGTTTTACTAACGGGTGTTCTATTTATGTATGTGCACATAAATAGAACTCTTTGAAGGTTAGAACTTTATCAAATCAGTACAAGTTAAAGGGACCGCGTCAGAGTGAACACCACTGTCTTATAGAGTGAACACCACTGTCTTATAGAGTGAACACCACTGTCTTATAGAGTGAACACCACTGTCTTATAGAGTGAACACCACTGTCTTATAGAGTCAGTCAAACTATATGCATTGGCTGGTTAGCTTAATCGTATAATATTCTTGTATAAGTAACAATATTAAGAATAACATCTTTAGCGATGTCACTCCTCGTGAACTAGTGGTGGTCTTTCTACATCTTTAGCGACGGCACTCCTCGTGAACTAGTGGTGGTCTTACTACATCTTTAGCGACGGCACTCCTCGTGAACTAGTGGTGGTCTTACTACATCTTTAGCGACGGCACTCCTCGTGAACTAGTGGTGGTCTTACTACATCTTTAGCGACGGCACTCCTCGTGAACTAGTCGTGGTCTTACTGCATATTTAGCGATGGCACTCCTCGTGAACTAGTCGTGGTCTTACTACATCTTTATCGACGGCACTCCTCGTGAACTAGTGGTGATCTTTCTACATCTTTAGCGACGGCACTCCTCGTGAACTAGTGGTGGTCTTACTACATCTTTAGCGACGGCACTCCTCGTGAACTAGTGGTGGTCTTACTACATCTTTAGCGACGGCACTCCTCGTGAACTAGTGGTGATCTTTCTACATCTTTAGCGACGGCACTCCTCGTGAACTAGTGGTGGTCTTACTGCATATTTAGCGATGGCACTCCTCGTGAACTAGTCGTGGTCTTACTACATCTTTATCGACGGCACTCCTCGTGAACTAGTGGTGATCTTTCTACATCTTTAGCGACGGCACTCCTCGTGAACTAGTGGTGGTCTTACTGCATATTTAGCGATGGCACTCCTCGTGAACTAGTCGTGGTCTTACTACATCTTTATCGACGGCACTCCTCGTGAACTAGTGGTGATCTTTCTACATCTTTAGCGACGGCACTCCTCGTGAACTAGTGGTGGTCTTACTGCATCTTTATCGACGGCACTCATCGTGAACTAGTGGTGATCTTTCTACATCTTTATCGACGGCACTCCTCGTGAACTAGTGGTGGTCTTACTACATCTTTAGCGGCGGCACTCCTCGTGAACTAGTGGTGGTCTTACTACATCTTTATCGACGGCACTCATCGTGAACTAGTGGTGATCTTTCTACATCTTTATCGACGGCACTCCTCGTGAACTAGTGGTGGTCTTACTACATCTTTAGCGGCGGCACTCCTCGTGAACTAGTGGTGGTCTTACTACATCTTTAGCGGCGGCACTCCTCGTGAACTAGTGGTGGTCTTACTACATCTTTATCGACGGCACTCCTCGTGAACTAGTGGTGGTCTTACATCTTTAGCGATGTCACTCCTCGTGAACTAGTGGTGGTCTTACTACATCTTTATCGACGGCACTCCTCGTGAACTAGTGGTGGTCTTACTACATCTTTATCGACGGCACTCCTCGTGAACTAGTGGTGGTCTTACTACATCTTTAGCGATGTCACTCCTCGTGAACTAGTGGTGGTCTTACTACATCTTTATCGACGGCACTCCTCGTGAACTAGTGGTGGTCTTACATCTTTAGCGATGTCACTCCTCGTGAACTAGTGGTGGTCTTACTACATCTTTATCGACGGCACTCCTCGTGAACTAGTGGTGGTCTTACTACATCTTTATCGACGGCACTCCTCGTGAACTAGTGGTGGTCTTACTACATCTTTAGCGGCGGCACTCCTCGTGAACTAGTGGTGGTCTTACTACATCTTTAGCGGCGGCACTCCTCGTGAACTAGTGGTGGTCTTACTACATCTTTATCGACGGCACTCCTCGTGAACTAGTGGTGGTCTTACTACATCTTTATCGACGGCACTCCTCGTGAACTAGTGGTGGTCTTACTACATCTTTATCGACGGCACTCCTCGTGAACTAGTGGTGGTCTTACTACATCTTTAGCGACGGCACTCCTCGTGAACTAGTGGTGGTCTTACTACATCTTTAGCGGCGGCACTCCTCGTGAACTAGTGGTGGTCTTACTACATCTTTAGCGGCGGCACTCCTCGTGAACTAGTGGTGGTCTTACTACATCTTTATCGACGGCACTCCTCGTGAACTAGTGGTGGTCTTACTACATCTTTATCGACGGCACTCCTCGTGAACTAGTGGTGGTCTTACTACATCTTTATCGACGGCACTCCTCGTGAACTAGTGGTGGTCTTACTACATCTTTAGCGACTACATCTAACATGAAACTGAACTTTGACCCAGCTGACGCATCAACCAATCAAATGCTTTCCTGTGATTTCTCTCTCCAACATCCGGACACGTAACTTATGGATGTGGATAATTGGCAGCTGATCTAACAATCGGGTTAAGTCGTATGTCGCTTACATTTTGTTTCCAATCGCAAATGCACACTATATCTGTCGTTCATTAACAAATATTTCACTAGAAAATCCGATTGTATCGACGGTGCACTAAACTGTTTACTTGCTAACACAGTCGTCAATTCTCAACAGCCATTAATTACCCCGAAACATAAATTCTTGGCTGCCACCAATAACTAGGCCCTTTAATTGCCCATGTGTATATGCATACTGTGTAAATGGCGTACCGCACTAAATAGGACAAGGTCGTTCTGTATGAAAAACACGTCCGGTAACTGAAAGCGGGTCGGGGTTTCTGCATCAACTAAGTGTATTGTGCTCGTACATGTGTCAACAGGGTCCATTGACAAAGTGTTTCATATTTGAGGCAGCTAACACACAGTTACTACACTTAATCTCTTTGTTCGCTCTTCGGCCAACGTACGTCCATGACACGAAGTCAATCAGGGGTCCTAGTCTTCTACGACTCCAAGTGGGTCACACGATTAACTGTGGCCAAAATCAGAAGAAACAGACATATGCTGTGCCCCAGTGACAGAACGCCCGTTCAGAGGACCCGTATATATGCCCCAGTGACAGAACGTCCGTTGAGAGGACCTGTATATATGCCCCAGTGACAGAACGTCCGTTGAGAGGACTTGTATATATGCCCCAGTGACAGAACGCCCGTTCCGAGGACCCGTATATATGCCCCAGTGACAGAACGTCCGTTGAGAGGACCTGTATATATGCCCCAGTGACAGAACGTACGTTGAGAGGACCTGTATATATACCCCAGTGACAGAACGTCCGTTGAGAGGACCTGTATATATGCCCCAGTGGCAGAACGTCCGTTGAGAGGACCTGTATATATGCCCCAGTGACAGAACGTCCGTTAAAAGGACCTGTATATATGCCCCAGTGACAGAACGTCCTTTGAGAGGACCTGTATATATGCCCCAGTGGCAGAACGTCCGTTGAGAGGACCTGTATATATGCCCCAGTGACAGAACGTCCGTTGAGAGGACCTGTATAAAATATTATATGCCCCAGTGGCAGAACGTCCGTTGAGAGGACCTGTATATATGCCCCAGTGGCAGAACGTCCGTTGAGAGGACCTGTATATATGCCCCAGTGAGAGAACTTCCGTTGAGAAGACCTGTATATATGCCCCAGTGACAGAACGTTCGTTGAGAGGACCTGTGTATATGCCCCAGTGGTATAACGTCCGTTGAGAGGACCTGTATATATGCTCCAGTGACAGAACGTCCGTTGAGAAGACCTGTATATATGCCCCAGCGACAGAACGTCCTTTGAGAGGACCTGTATATATGCCCCAGTGGCAGAACGTCCGTTGAGAGGACCTGTATATATGCCCCAGTGGCAGAACGTCCGTTGAGAGGACCTGTATATATGCCCCAGTGAGAGAACTTCCGTTGAGAAGACCTGCATATGTGCCCCAGTGACAGAACGTTCGTTGAGAGGACCTGTGTATATGCCCCAGTGGTATAACGTCCGTTGAGAGGACCTGTATATATGCTCCAGTGACAGAACGTCCGTTGAGAAGACCTGTATATATGCCCCAGCGACATAACGTCCGTTGAGAGGACCTGTATATATGCTCCAGTGACAGAACGTCCGTTGAGAAGACCTGTATATATGCCCCAGCGACATAACGTCCTTTGAGAGGACCTGTATATATGCCCCAGTGGCAGAACGTCCGTTGAGAGGACCTGTATATATGCCCCAGTGACAGAACGTCCGTTAAGAGGACCTGTATAAAATATTATATGCCCCAGTGGCAGAACGTTCGTTGAGAGGACCTGTATATATGCCCCAGTGGTATAACGTCCGTTGAGAGGACCTGTATATATGCTCCAGTGACAGAACGTCCGTTGAGAAGACCTGTATATATGCCCCAGCGACAGAATGTCCGTTGAGAGGACATGTGTTTGAATCTACTTACTGATGTGCGAAGCTTATACAATTTCGTTCAGTCGTGGTTGCCTCGATTCACTCAGCTTTATGAACGATTACCTGTATGATTATTAACAGTGATGTGATTCCAGCGATGGGTGTATAAGAACGAACAGGCTTCGCTCAGCTATTGCCAGATCCAGAGTCACAATCCTAATAATTACGAACGTAAACTCCATCAAGTTTCGTCTTACCAACCATGTTTACATATAATAAGTTTAATTACCAACCATGTTTACATATAATAAGTTTAATTACCAACCATGTTTACATATAATAAGTTTAATTACCAACCATGTTTACATATAATAAGTTTAATTGCCAACCATGTTTACATATAATAAGTTTAATTACCAAGGCAGCATACATCTGCCAGATCCAACTTTCCCAGATACCGTTTTCGCTTCAACAACTTTGCCCTTTATTTTGTCGCAAAGACAATGTTGGGCGAGAAATTAATCGTAAAAGTACGACGGGATGTCGGACAGCTTAGCGGCCATCTTTGTAGGTTTGACGGATCCAGCGACTGTCGTAGATTGTTGCACAGTCCAACGCATGTCTAACTATTGATGCATGTAGAGTAAAAAAACACGTCGTTTGCTCTGCTTACGCCACTCGGCGCGTGTTTGTCTACCCAGTTAACCAGTTTTCGTTCTTTTAGCTGTTCGTCGAATCACGACTAGATGAGTCAGTCAGTCTCGGCTGACTGACTCATCTAGTCGTTATTCAGCCAAGACGCCACACGACCACAGGTGCTGTATATCAACTGTTTTTTTTTGTCGCTATTGCTATTTCCAAACCAAAAGAACAACTCACAGAAACCGAATAAAGAGCAAACGATCTATATACAAAATTTGAAACACAGGTAAAAAGGTACGTTCTTGCATAGTGCGGTATCCAATCTTCCAGACCGCGGCTTCCAATCCGCTGATGCTTGATCAGATACTCCCTTTGCAGTTGATCACAGCTAAACTGGGAGGTAGCATAGTGAGTTTAGAAATCGATATCACCAGCTCTGTGGGGCGCACTGAGTCCAAGACAGGTTTTTATTCCATTTCCATGTGTGGGATCTTTTGCTGCCCTAGGCATAAACACCAGATAGAAGGGACCAACGGCTATTAGCATCTCTTCAGAAAGATACGGGCAAAGTGGGGTGAACGAAATTGCCCAAGTTTCGAAACGACATCATGTGGTTTCGAACCCCGGTCCCTTCGACCGAAAGCCCGTTGGGTGTCATACCTACAGATCCGGTGGACCAGCCACGTGTATCGGGATACACGACATGTGTATGGTGATATACGACATGTGTTTTGCGTCTAACTGGGTGAAGCAGACACGGCGGACGACAAGACACGCCCGTTGAGCTGCACCGACGTGAGTGGAACAGACTATAGACCGTGGCAACTGACACTTCGTGGAAGCGGGCGGCTTGAACAACGCAATAAAACAACAACAGTTGGGGCCAGATCACTGTTCATGACATACTAATAAAGTGCCAGGGATTTTGAGACGGTCCCCCTTTTTGGCAATTTTTCCTGCCTGTAAAGTTGTTTTTTAACAGGGAAATTACCATATTTGCGGGCTACGACATTTATGCTGAGCCCAGGTTATAATTTCTAGTGGCCGGCTGTCACACATGCGTGTGTCAGTGACTGTAAGATGCCCCGTGCAATTAACAAGACATGATGTAAAGTTGGTTGTTTTTGGACGCCATTTGATGGGGAGTATCTTGTGTGTTGATTCTCTGGAGATATAAACGACAGAAATTTAAGAATTTTGTCCAGCGGGTTGATAAAATAAATATTAACATAGTTGATCCTCAGAATATAAAAACTATAAATTTTCAAACAGCATTAAAAAATAAATAGTGGTCTGTCCCCACATACAACATCACATAGGCACGCACACGACACAGGGTAGTTGCGATTTCGCAGCAAGGAGACATGATGGCTACCCTCTTTCATGCTAGTCTCAAGACCTTTTGTAATCTAACAGAGTTTCCGTTTTATGGATGTTATTGTTCTGTTTTTTGAAAGCGGCAACGGCAATTTAAATGAATGAACGTAACTCGAGTTGACACGTTTTTTCCTCGTGGTAGAAAATACGTTCCGGAATAAGTGAACCCTGCAGTACGTCACATGCATTCCATCCTGATTCGTAATAACGGACTTTCCGTCAATGACGTCACTCGTTGCCATGGACGGTCATTATAATAGAATAATTATAACAGAATAATGTGCCGTTTCCAAACCACCAGACCGTCCACTTTTCGGTCATTATTACAGGTTCAAAATATAATCGTGTGGTTATTTTTCTTAGATATATAACTATATATAACTATATATATAACTATATATATAAATATATAACTATATATACATAAATATATAACTATATATAACTATATATAACTATATATAACTATATATACACACACACAAACACACACACACAAACAAACATGCACGCACACACACACGCACGCACGCACGCACGCACGCACGCACGCACGCACGCACACACACACACACACACACAGTCATATATATATATATATATATATATATATATATATATATATATATATATATATATATATATATATATATGGCTTATGTGTAGCGTTTCGTCATTTCATTCCACCACTTCGCGTTGTTCCGTGCGTTCCCGGATGTTGACCCGGATATCAATGTCCTAATCTCGACGCCTTCCCATCCAATTGTCCCATATGTCAGCCTCCCTCGATATCTGCTTACATTTAGCACTCTCCTGCTTCCCCTTCTCTCACACCCCACTGTGTTTCTCTCTACTTCACTCCTGTCCCCCGCACACACTCTTCTTTACCGTCTCTGTTTCCTATAGTCTCAGTACGCGTACCGTTCATTCCACCGCCCTGTGATTGTTAACATAGGCACGTCGGTCCTCGGGGGTGGGTGGGTTTTCGAACGAAGCCCCCTTTTTGAGAGAATGTGTTTAGATATAGCATGTGTCAGCAATCACCCCACACTGATTGTGTACGCTCGAAACCCATTTTCAAAACCCCGAGGACGGGATTGATATGCGTCAACGTCTGCTCATATAAAAGCGGAGTAGTGCTCGTGAAAACGCGGGAAAGTGCTCATGAACAGCTAGGAACAGCCTCGTCCACGTCCATAGAACTTTCGTCGTTTTTACCGTTTTTCGTCGTTTTTTAACGTGTTGTGTTTACGGGTCGTGCCGTTCTCGTTTGCGGTGAACGCTCGCGCGAGAAAATGTGAAATCACTTGAGACCAAAGAAATAATATGTACCTAGAACGGCCTCGTGTGCCTAGAACGGCCTCGTGTGCCTAGAAAGGCCTCGTGTGCATAGAAAGGCCTCGTGTGCCTAGAAGGGCCTCGTGTGCCTAGAAAGGCCTCGCGTGCCTAGAAAGGCCTCGTGTGCCTAGAAGGGCCTCGTGTGCCTAGAAAGGCCTCGTGTGCCTAGAAAGGCATCATGTGCAACAAATAGATAGATTTTACCGTGATATTTTAAATTTTTGAAAAAAAACCCGGAAATCCCAGTATTTCCCGCCCGGTAGCGGCAGTGTTGACACATATGCGTTAACACAAACGACGCGCCATTTCTACGGACTTTTTACCGATACAGCGTCGGGCTAATTGGTAGGGAGATATATAGCATTCCGAAAGTTCGCGCTGTTCGCAATGCGCACTGAATGTTGACGTACCGCTGGTCCACAACAATGAGTGCGGAATTCGGAATAGAGAAAATGGTGATATACTGCCCGACTTACCCGGGCTGCTATTCCTGCCTGCCCATCCATCAGTCTACAGGGCAACCGACGCAGCCACAAACACACACGCGTTGTCGAATTACATTTGCATTAGGGGTCGTTGACGATTATCGTCATTTATATATTCATACAAAGCGTACTAATTATTTTCAGACCCCCCTGAACTAGTACTTTTAAATGTTGATAATTGTTCCACATTGAAAAGCATATCGTTGTAACCATGTTATGACACAGTGCATGTACATAGGACGTACAACAATAAATACCAGAAGATGTTTTAGAACAGTTATATACGATAATCATGTTAAAACCGTGTTTTTTTCTAACAACTCCATTGTGCTGTATTGATAATTGTTTTTAATGAAGTTGTGAATTCCCAAGATGTCGGACGGTACTACAGTGAACGGTCACAAATGAAAAACAATAGTAGTTCCGTAACAGTTCACCGCGCGGCGCTGCATGACGCAATGGTGGTAATGTTTCGCATGTGACCGAAATTTTATAAATTAGTACACGGGTCGTGACCCCTCCCCCCATAGTACGCTCTATGCGAACAGGTAAATGTCGACATTTGTGAACGGCCCCTGGCGGCTGGCAGGCAGTGTGAATGTCGCGCTGAAATATAGCCGTCTGTCGACGTTCCAATATAGTATCAGTCCGCCGAGGAGTTAATTATTTGCGGATAAAAATTCATCTTTGACAGGGTGGGGTATACTGGTTGGCTGCAAGGCTACAATCGAGTCACCTACGCCCATGTAGGCTGAAGGTGTGGCAGACACAGCAGGAATTCCAGCGCCGTGAATAACGATCACTGACCTACCGACCTTATGACTGTTTGGTTGATTCTAGGCCTGGCTAATATCCGGCTGGGCTAATGGAACGGGACGAATTCATTCATCCCAACCGGGCAACCACGGCAAAGTACTAATCGCCGATACCGTGTGACATGTCTACGTAACACAACACACGTAACACAAAACACGTAACACAACACACTGTATTGTTTTAATTATGTCGGAAGCGGATGTTTTTAATAAACTGGTGACAAATTATTATGTTCGGTTAACTGAATACGTATTATAAGATAAACAACTGTAACTACAGTGACCGACACTGGATAATTCGGCTGTATAACTGCACACAAGTCGGCTATTTATGAAAAACGCCGGAAAAGTCAGTTTGGGTTGTCTTATTCAGACAGCGGGGTAGCCTGAACAACGTTATACCGAATTAAAATTTTCAATTCCGGATTTGACATTTTCACCAACAAAATCAACATGCCAAGTTGTTACATTAAAAAACCCTTTGCATGTAACGATCAAATTATGTCTTCTCTTTTGTCTCGTTTTCAAATAATTTACAGTAATTACCAACACAGTTACCCTTAAAGTGATACTGATAAAGTTTCAGACGCATTCAATATATTACTAACGTAGAAGAACATTTTGCTTTGTGGTTTCTGCAAAGTTCTGTCTTCCTCTCCACTGAGTGCCTGACTGGGTTCCTAATTAACACCTTTCATAACTCTCGGGTCCACGACTTTGGAGCACTGACGCCATCTGCATTGTTCCTGTGGCCATTGTTGCACGTTGCTTGCGCTGCGCGAGTAAACATTAAAGAAACACTTCTTCCGAAGACACACTTTAATCCCCGTGTCGAATTTTGACATAACTTCCACCCCAATGGTAGGCGAGACGGTGCGAGCATGCGCATTGATGTTCATGCAAAGTTGAGAACGCACAACATAACTGTTTTTGTAGTGTTTACTTTGTTTTTGACTTCTCATACAACCTCTAGAGGTACAAATCAGACAGTGTATTAGATAAGTGGTCCCACGGTGACGTGAGCCTGGTGGGCTAAACAACTTGTCGCCATCATTCACTTGTGATCTAGGCTTTCATGGCTGTTGATTTATCCTAAGTTGCCCCATCATGAAATGTAGGCGAGGATAGATAGATCTAGCAAGACAATGTTGAAGCTTTCAGATATTAAATTGATATGAAGATATTGATATAATTATTTTCTTCAAAGTAAAATAATGTAGAACTAGTGCACACGAATGAGCTTTAGAGTACTGTAAACGTGAGTTGTGTGAATCGGCTAATATGTGACAAGGGAAGACCATAATATTTTAGTCAGTTTATATTAACGAAAAGTGGCTTCACTGGCTTCACTGGCGTGACAGGAGCAGGTGTGGCTTCATGTGGCTGTCTGGGTAAATTGCAATTGAACAGGTGTTTGTTCTGTCAGTTGAAACCAAATAATGCCTACCAATTAATGACCCCTTTGGATTTTAAATATAGCGAGAATAATTACAATTGAACGAAAGTAACTCTACATATAGTTATAGATCAATATAATTGATTTGAATGAGCTAGAACGAATTAAAATAGATTGCAATGAACTGGAATGTTTAAATGGATTGCACTGAAATCGACTTAACAGAGATATCGGCGCTCGATCTGGTGCAGAGCCTAACACCACAGTGGAAATTGAAGTTACCTCGGGCTTGGTATAAAAAGGTACCCCGGCCTATTATAGTGAAACACAATGGACGTATTCATAGCCCCCCGCCATATATGGCTTCGGTCCTCTTCAGAAGTTTTGACTTAATGGCGTCCCGTCGTGAACGAGCTTACTAATACAAACGAGGTCACGACAAGCCGTTTTACTACATGTGGGACACACTGTGTCGGCTGCGTAATTTATCTTTAGCGTGTCATATTCGGGTTTTCTAAGGCCACTCTACGCTTCAACGCTCGAGATTATATCGACGCAACAACTGTAATTGGCCTAGCCTCGGCTCGGTCGGGGAATACCGTAGTCCTAGTGACGTCAGAGCTGTCATTTTGTTTACTCAACGTTTTATCTATACATATGAATTAAATATTATGTAAATGTGCTCTATATCTCTGTCTCTGACCTGCTGAACATGTCGTTAAAGTACCAATACACTACATGTGTGTATAACCAAATAGTGTAGAACGCCGTATACGTTTACTCAATAATGTCCCATGTTAGGCGTCAGTGGCATTGCCCGCTATGCCGTCTGACTGTACGTCGCGACGTCATTTTTACCTGACTTTCGCAGCGAACTTGCGCCGAATTACCAAACATCTACCTTCGCTCCACCGAACAACGATACATTCACGTAGTCGACGGACACCCCCGCTACGGGGTATGGGCTACAAATTCGGGCAAACTGGACGCAGCAAGGACGACTTACCTGTGTTCGATCCGGTCAGTTGATTACCTGCCACGACCCGGGCGATAAATGCGACTGCGAGCGCCGCCGTCGGCAGTGCAGGAATTCCGGCCTTGATCGATCGCTGCCGCCGCACAGCTGTCGAGAACAAACCAGGCTACTAGTCAGTCCGCAGGCTGTGGTGGCCACTGGCGGGGGTGGCAGCTGCCTCAAGTACAGGGCAATCAGTGTTTACCCCTAATAAACTGCGCTTAGTTCCCCGAGTGACGCTTACAAGCAGTGTAATGACCAATGGCTTCTGCAGTACCATGTTATGTACACACAAGCGGAAACGCTGGGACAAATTACTCGCAAACCAAACACAACTGAGGCAAACTGTGTGGCACCTATTTATGTCTAAACAAACGGAAACTCAAAAGTGTAATTTGTGGTGAGATGTGAATAATATGAAACCACCGGTGCCACGTACGGTGTCACGGAAAAGACTATAGCCGTCGACAGCCAGGCACGACGAACTCGAGTGTGCCTGTCAGTGGCATGTCAGACACTAAAAAAAACTACTAAATAAAAACGACTAGCGTTGGGATGTATTTTACGAGGGGTGTTACACCAGTCGAGTAATTATTGTGCAATTTTGTCGGCTGACACTGGAGCAGACCATTTCTACCAAAGTGTGCATGAATTGTTTTCAAATATTGTTTTAATGTCATCCACATTAAAGCAAACAATGAAAGATGCTTACTGGTATTGGACGTTTTGGTGAAACCTGCCTGGCCCGTAACACACATATTGTCGGCGGATATTAAGATTAACCATATTCACAGTCACTGTGACACACACAGAGACACACTCATGTACTCACGTAACATATGCACGTAGGCCTATAGCTACGTACACTAGCACAGCCCACATATCATACCACAATTAATGTGTCAGATTGGTTGGATGAGAAAGCAAACATTGTATAGCCATTGTAGGTATATATAATAAGAAATTAGAGGAATATGAAAGTAACAGCCCGACAGGTCACCTAGGGTCAACTGACCTGGCGAGCTACTTACCGAGTGACCGCGTGATATACATCTAGCACACTCGACCGGGCGAAGTCGATAAACGCAGGCGACTATCCCGAGGCGTTAAATCCATATCAGACAACTCACAACAGACGGGGCTCGTCTTTGTGTAGTACCCGGTAGCCTCAGCTGTCGGCTGTATTCACGAGGTTCACGGAAAGCAAGTACGATCGAAGCCCACCTACAGCCCCAGACATCGATAAATCCCAGTCACCGAGGAACTATCCCAGCCGCGACAGCGCAGCGCAACCAGGCCCGCGACGCAACTGTCGAAATCTGACGAGATGATACAAAGTCCACGCCGCTTAGACCCTTAGTCTACAGCGACAGCACAGTATTTCACAGGGGCTTGCTTTGTGCTACGTTTATTGTCATACCCTACGACGGCTTGGCATGTGGTAAACATTAGCTTTATCTAGACAGAGTTGTGTGTGTGCACGTTCATGCATGCACGTGCCCACGCCCACCGAACGGTGCTGTAATCCTCCAAAGATGCAGCATCCACGGACTATCTGAAAATGCAACAAAACGCGTGTAACACACCACCGCGTGTGGTGTCACGTAATCACGCAACTACAGCTAAACGCTCCGCCGACATCTAACAGACTGTTCCGCCGAGCTGAACGACAACCGTCTGGCACAGATCGTGTCACAGGCTGCGAGCAAAGTTCGGCTATCTCTCGTGGTGCGCTCCTCGCAACTTGGTATCACGGTTTTGCGCGAGCCGTTGGACACCAAACCGCATCCTTGTCACGGCGCGGTTGTCAGTGAAATGGCGAACGAAGAGGAGGGATGACTGAACGCTAGATAAGGTTGTATTGTCAATGAATGATGAACTGAGCAGCACCACATTGTGGGTGACATCGTGCCCCCAACCAGCGGAAGGCGGAGGCCTCGCATGTCTACATGAGCAGAAGAAAGGGAGCTGTGATCTCTGCCGCTGATACATTTCACACAGACTCGCCTTGAGCACCGACGGCCGATGACCGAGATGGCCCGTGTTCCACTCGATGAATAGAGCTGTATCTACTTGCGTCAATGGCTAAAGGAACTATTCAGTCCCTCCGTGACCTTCATTGACACTATTTAAGTGCCAAGTAAAGACTGATCTCTTCCAATGTGCATACGGCAACGTGTAGAATACTGTTTATGGACTAAACATTGTCATGGTCTCATGGACGAATTTTTAAATTGACTTGAAGTTTGTATGCTCACTGATTGACTTGAGCTAGACTGGCGCATCGTACAACCTTTATTTCCAACCACGCATGCCCCCCCCCTTCTTAAATACGCCACTGCATATCGCTAATTAAATTCCATTTTACGCACACGCGTGTACGGACCAGGATGTGTCAGTAACACTATCAACGACTACCCGAGTCGCACATATTTCTGACGCGAGTCGTCTACAAATAAAATAAACTGGCCTTGAAGTGGCCGATTACCATGAAATAAACGTAATGAAACTTTCAATAAAAAAAAGTTGTTTGAATTCCATTAGACCTCAAAAGCCTAAAAAAGTTGGGGCGTCCCGTGCAAATATCTGACACAGTGACACCAGCAAAATTCGCAAAATACTGTACTCTGATCATAATCAGTAATAACACGCGACTTATCTACTATTAAAATATAAAACTTGTAGGAATGTTGCAATTTGATAGGTTCGTATTCTATAAAGCATAATTATTATGTCAAACGCGCATAAAAAAATTTAAATTAATGATTATTTTTATGTAATTTATTAAGTCACTGAAAATACATGTTAGCTAACTTTCGACAATATTCAATATTTGACCCACAAGGGGTATTGTCGCTTCAGTAAAACTTTGCAGAAATGTTCTTTTATTATTTCTCTCTATAAAAGGCAAACCAGCTGGGGGATCCCGTGCATTTTTTTGAAATATCTAACATAGTAACTTGTTATCAAACCCCATATTTGACCACAGTGAGTAATGTCATTTTAGTAAAGTTGGGCAAAATGTTAATTTATTATTTATCTCTATGTACATAGAAAAAAGTATGAAGTGCTGGACATAAATTGAGGTCTTGCTGTCTTGAAATCACACTCCGAACAAAAAGTTATCTCGCTTATCCGCGAGAGGCGCCACATGTATAGCGTTTTCAGTTCTTATTAACGTTCTTTTACCAATAAATGCATCAATTATGTATGCTGTTAGCATTATGGACGTACTTTTAATCGACAGTAGTTTCAGTGTAGTCAGCCAATGGGGCAAAATATGTATTGTCAGTGCAAGTTTGATTTTCGTAGTACAGCTGTATTTGTCGTCACGAACAACTTGCGATATATATATATATATATATATATATATATATATATATATATATATTTCTAACCGTAACCAAACTAAATGTTAACAGTCAGTATATAATATTATAAGAAATATATCTACATCTGAATAAAGCGTAAGTAAATCGTTTCGTGAATTCCATAAACCACGGTTATAAATTATTATGGAATCGGAATTTAAAATTCATTTTCACAATATGGCAAATTCTCGCGTGTACTAAACAAGTGTGACGAGACCAAAAATTAACCATACTTGGTAATGCAGCCCTGAACCTTGTACCAGTCTATGCTCATTATAGATATCACTCATATTTGGTTGTGAAGTGCTGAGCGTCACGACGTGGCGCACGCTTAGAATTGGTTTTTGGTGTCCTCTGACTTTGGCTGATCACAAAAGTAGTTTATCGAGTTTAAGGGGTCGACGTTTACCTGGGCACGCCAGGGCCCAGGGGACGGTGGCCCGTCTCACTAATACCGGGGCTACGTCGTTTTTGTAAACATTTCCTTGCCAAAAGTTTCTTTAGTCCGAAAGTTCGCTAGTCCGAAGTGTCACTAATCCAAAAACTCGATATTGTAGTGTAGGGTAAAATATAAACATATCTATGCATTTATAAATACAAAGATTTACTAATCCACAAGTAGTTAACATTCAGTAGGACTAACATAATTATAAACCAAACGTATTTTCACAAATATGGTCTCAAACAGACTCTGTGAACTTAACTGTTCGAGGCACTCTTTGTAATCTGTAGTATAATGGAAAATAAATGTGACAGGACACAACATTCGCCAGACGGCGTAATGCAATACAATATAACGCTAGATAGCGTTTTAGTCGCCGTTCGAGCCATCAAGGGTTTGCAATACAATACAATGGTTGATATTTTTTCAACAAATCTCAGCACTGCCGTCACAATGTGACACAAACCATACTCTTGCCTCAACACCTACAAAAGAAAAAATAATCCCCCGGTTTCTCGATCATCAAAGCTAATGGAAGCGTTTACGACTATCAATGGACCTATTCTTAGTTAACCATTAGAACAAAAGTTTTGCGGCACCTTAAAACGCATGCGCCGATGAGAAACTTCACCATTTACCGAAGCAATTCTTTTGTGATAACGTGGTTGGCTCTGAAAAGAGCCGTTTTTGTGTTGGCTGGTGGATGTGGTGTTCACCGGGTGCTCGTGTACTTGGTAACGGCCTTCGTGCCCTCGCTGACGGCATGCTTAGCGAGCTCGCCGGGCAACAACAGACGTACGGCGGTCTGGATCTCGCGGCTCGTGATCGTCGAGCGCTTGTTGTAGTGAGCGAGACGGGACGACTCGGCGGCGATGCGCTCGAAGATGTCGTTGACGAACGAATTCATGATGCTCATTGCTTTGCTCGAGATACCGGTGTCGGGATGGACTTGCTTGAGCACCTTGTAGATGTAGATTCCATAACTCTCCCTCCTTCGCCTACGATGCTTCTTGTCACCGCTGCGTGGAGTCTTTACCTTGCTTACCGCCTTCTTAGCTCCTTTCGATGCTGCTTTAGGAGACATATTCAATATACCACAAGCGTAACTGCGTTCGAACAATTATGATCACACATCATAAATTTTCCTTTTATAACTTACTTCTAATCGCGCAATAGGCGTTGCGGTCACGTGGTCGAGTCGAGTTTATTTGCCAGCTGCGTTTTACCATGACGTCCGCGTAATCTTGTTACTGTTCTGCGGTCAGCACGTTGGTGCTTTACAAGAATAGCTCGGGCGTTAATTCGGTATTCATTGCAGCATTATTTCATTGTGATATGGTGTGGTCGTGGCAAAGGATGAAAGGGTCTCCGAAAGGGTAGCGTTAAGCGTCGCAAAGTTTTGCGTGACAATAGAGAGTTTTTGCAAGTGCACCGATCTCGGCTCCCTTCCCGATCTCGGCTCCCTTCCCGATCTCGAACTCGCGCGAGCGATCGGTTCGGTGAGTATGAGATCGGGGACCGAGTAGAGTTTTTGCAACATGCGCAAACGTAACCCGATCTAAGCGGATGACACCATCTACATCTACCTTAAGTTTTATTGTGTTGTCCCACAAATTACATGTTTATTTAGAGCAGCTGCTATTTCTGTTTTGATTTCCAAATAAGATCATCAGACCATGTCATTTTTAAGTGAAAGTAAGTCTGAAAAATAAATAAATTATAATATATTTCTTTGTTTATATGTGTAAATTTATATCAAAACAGTTACGTTTTATATGAACTGAACAATTAATAAATTCAGCTAAATTTGCAGAATTTCCAATTAAATGTCAAATCAATCCGTTTTGATTTTTATCAAATCAATTCAAGTCACAATGTTTGGATCAATTCAACTCCAATTAAGATTTGACCAACACCCGGATTTTAAATTACACCCCAAAATTTACATACATCCATTATAATTACACATCCTCATAGCTTAGGTCTAGATAACAGAGACCTGACAAGAACAAATTGACAATGTCAATGGGGCATTATGCCTCAAATTAATCAAAATAAGAGATTATTGTGGCACTCACCTTTTGGACTCTGCCAACAGTTTACCAATTAATGTGTTGGTCTGTGTAACCATGTCAAACCATAGCCTAGGCTAGGGATGTAGCTAGATAATTTTTTTAGTTATGACTATTCCCACTTTCTGCCAAATTTATTTTGTATAAATAAAAATTGTAGAATTTTGCATACACAATGTGTACCAATAATAAAAGGGAATATATCTACATTTTCAGTAAATTTCAGATACATACCTTGCAAACTTCTCAAGTTAGACGCACCTGATAAATATAATCTAGAACTATGTATTCAGAAGGTTTTTCTTGCATTTGACAGCAATATTTACATAGTTTTCTTACTACAGATGGAACAGGTATAAAATCACCTAGTTGAAATTGTGTTATAATGTGAGGCGTCCATCAACAATTTTTTTCAACATTAAGCCACTTGAATAGGGAATACAAATATGGTGTATTACATTGGCACTGTATTTGTTTTTCATATACAAATAAATTGGAATTTTATCTCTGTGGCCGTAGGCAATTTTGGCTGCTATACATAGGCCACTTTTAACTATTTACCAACAACATAGAAACTTCAAAGTTATCATATATGTAGGTGTGTTACTGATCCAAATAAGATTTATTTGTGTTCTAATACGTTTTATTGTTACACTCATTCGATGGCTCGATATCACACATAAAACACACACCTTCAATGCCAATGGCAGATTGTTGGATAATTTATATACAGTAGTAAATATGTTACTATCTAGCTCTAGCATCTACAAATAATGGAGAATAACCATGCCAAAATCTCAGTTCTTGCATAAATAGTTTTTGGGTTATTTGTATTTTAAGCAGAACAAGAAATATTCATGACATCCGAAATTATGTAAAATAAAAACACTTGTTTGTATGGTTGCATGTCCCATATTTGTGCGTCGCACAAATCCGTGGCAATGCGGTTTTTTATCGTTCTGCAAGTAGCGGTTAGTCATTGGGGGTCAGTGTTTATGCTGAACTGACAGTTACAGTTGTGGACATCGTATCACAACAAAATATTAATTTATTTATGAGAATATTAGTCGGATAGTTGCGCTAACCTTTCATATGCGAACAAAACAAAGGTGCACGAGTCGAGTATATATTTTATAAAAAAAACAATATATTTCTGCATTTTACATCATTTCAGTATAATTCAGGTGGAATTTTTGGTCTAGTTTATACCATAGGACTGATCTACAATGCGATGTCTAAGTCTACGACTACGGTGCCGTCGATGGTTTCGTGTAGTTTTGTTTACCATACCTATAGCATAGGCATAGCCGTAGTCATAGACAGTGCGCACTTAAAACTCATTTATACTATTCAACCATAATTTCAACGTACTATAGACAGGGAGACCACTAACCGATTGAACCGGCGAGATCGGTGTTTTCCCTATCTCATCAACCCGGCCCCGATCGAGTAAACACACGAAGCGATGACGCGTAGAGAAATCGGGAAGGGAGCCGAGATCGGTGCGCTTGCAAAAATCTAGGGTATCACCAAGCCGGGTGTCCGCAAAGTCAGTTCGAAGCCGAAGGCGCGATCCTGGTATATACCAGAAATGCGCAATTCTCGTTGCACCAGAATTATCGAAATGCACAATTCTGGTCCATGGCAATGTTGAATTCTTGTGTAGCACTTCTGCCTTAATTATCGGATGTACATGTGTCCGTTTGAAAGCACAATTCTGGTACATACCAGAACAAAAGTAAAAAATAAAACAATACTGCCATCGTCATGCGCCGGCTCCGTAAAATCGAACCGAGGTTTCGTAGGAGTTTCACAAAATGCCTGTATGACGGCGCCAGCGAAGGCACAAGTGGCCAGTCATGGTATAAGTAAAACAGAAATATAAGTTGGCTCAATGCTAACAAAGTTCCATTAAATAAATAAACTAAATTCATTATATAAAATAGTTTTGTACAATGTCTTACAAAAATTACAGACTCTGGAGTCGGCGAAGTCATGTTTTACTTTGTGCAAATTTCCATTTGTTGATCGCATAACATGTCATGATGTGTAAGAATAGTAAATCTATATGAGAACAACTTTTGCGGATATCTTTTCAGTTAGAGTAGCATTTTAGCTGTCCAGATGCGACGGCATTCATAATCTTTCAGCTTAGTTTTCGACCAGTAGCTTTCTTTCTTAGCACGGTGATCACCGCCAAAATAACAGGAGCGATTACGTTTTGAAACAAATGCATCGTGATAATCAACGTGTCTTGCCATAGCGCAGACTGCATTGTATCAGTGCGGTGTGCTGACATTTGCATTAACAAAGAATTACGTGTGAAATCATAGCTCCTGAACTTCGACCGTCAACAACGTCCGACTCTGTATTCAAATCTTTCTCCAAACTATTAAGTCTAGAAGAGAAAATTGAGTGTATCGTCCATCGTCACCGGAATGACTACTTCGTTGGTTGGACTGGCGAGCAACTGCAAGTGTTAGAAAAGCTTGTACGGCCAGTGCCATCTGTCGGACTAGACGAAGCAGTGATTTCGAAGAATGAAAAGCTTCTCAATAAGAAGCGCGCTTGGGTTTGGTTGTCGGAGGCAGATTCGGGAACAAAATCTCAGCGAGAAGATTAAAGACGGAAAGGTGTTTGAAGTGTGGAAGTTTGATTCCAATTCCAATGGGTCATGGAAATCCCGCAAAGTCATGGCTTTTCTAAATATTTGTTTTGCATGGTAAGTTTGGGAATTGTATTTAATAGTAATGGAATGCGACGTCGTAGTTGTTGCTTACGATTTTGTAATCGTGTGTCTAATTGGGCAGGCTGTAATCTACCAAAGTTGCATTCCAGTGGCTTTTTATATCGCAGTTCTACCGAACCATTATTTTGTAATTTTACACCGACTGCAGTAACTATTTCACAGTGCAAATTGTGTGTACATAATTTACAAAAATATAGCAAATTACCTTGTAAAATTACGTCGATTAGCGTAAACAAATTAGGGTATGACATCTATTCCCTGTTCTGAAAGATAATGTATCTCATTTTAAAACTAGGTGAGGATTCATCGTCGTATAAATTGTGCATAATTTTAAAAACTTCAATTATATTAAGGTATACTTATGTAATAATGACAGCGCGTACCTGCATTTGTAAAAAAATATACATAAATATTAATATCGTGAATATAAGGACGTTCATGGGACATTATTAATTTAAATAGAATTATCACAGTTTCAAGCTCATTAGCCAAGCAGAACTGGAAGGGGCTCCAAATAAGCCACGCCTCGCCTCGTCAAATGGCGGGTTCGAACTTCGGTGCCGGTCAGAAAACGCTTTTGTCTCAATCTAGTCTCACTGTTAATATTATACCTGACCCTGTAACTGAAGTGTCACATTACGCACACATAGGACGAAGATTAAAACAATCACCGATATATAAATGCGTTATTTTCAGTAAAGCTTATATAAAGTGTACATATTTTAACCGGAAGGAGCTCGAACGAAACTCCGCCCCCAAAATTCAGCCAATACAAACAGTTCGCACTGGTTGGTCCAATAGGAGCAGTTCCCGCGCTCATATGATTCTAGTATATAACTATAAGTGAAGCGCGTCGCTTCGAATTTTCGTTTCGACATAATGGCCCGTACTAAGCAGACAGCACGAAAGTCTACCGGCGGCAAGGCCCCGAGGAAACAGCTCGCCACAAAGGCGGCTCGCAAGAGTGCTCCGGCCACTGGAGGCGTCAAAAAGCCGCATCGTTATAGGCCGGGCACCGTCGCCCTTCGTGAGATCCGTCGTTACCAGAAGAGCACCGAGCTGCTCATCCGCAAACTGCCCTTCCAGCGCCTTGTCCGTGAGATCGCACAGGACTTTAAGACCGATCTGCGTTTCCAGAGCTCGGCCGTCATGGCCCTGCAGGAAGCTAGCGAGGCTTACTTGGTTGGTCTTTTCGAAGACACGAACTTGTGCGCCATCCACGCCAAGCGAGTCACTATCATGCCGAAAGACATCCAGTTGGCCCGACGAATCCGTGGCGAGCGTGCTTAGTTCTGCACCGACTAACGACGTACAAACGGCTCTTTTCAGAGCCAACCAACTATACACAAAAGAGATTGCTACTGATCACATCGGTGTTTGTTATAGTCAGGGTTATATGTGCACCCGCATCAACACCTACTGTAAAAGCAGCTGTTTTTGCTGACAAATCACTATGCCTATGGTAGTATTAATATTATGCGCGTCTTCAAACTTGATTACCGTAGCGTAGGTACATTTATTATCAGACAACTACTCTTAGACATGATCTATAACCTAGTTTTGGGCAGAGTGTTTCTAGTCCTTCCGTGTTCACCAGGTGGCGCATTGGGAGCAAATTTCTCCGTAGACAGCAACTAAAATGTCAAAAGGACCGGTTGGAGGTTGGTATAAAGATGCCAGAAACACGCAAGGTTTACTGTTGGACATCTTTGGGGTGTTGTATGAAAATGGCGACGAAGGACCCGTTGTGATACCAGGCTCCATCGAGGCAGTGAAGAAGTAAGCATGTCACACGTGAGCGATAATATAATATTTTACAGATTATTTCAGATTACCATTACGTGGAATGTACAACGATTTTCATCATGCTACGTAGGGTTGCTGGACCAGGGCCTTAAAAACTAGTGTTGATTTGCTCCTTTCGATACAAGTTTGTGTCGGAAGTAAATAACTTTAAAACAGACACACACTAATCGTTTCACATGTGTATTCCATAACTTACTATCTGCACATTGCCAGATTGACAACTGGGTGATTTTTCCTTAAATGAACCCGTGCAAGATGTCACGTAATGTGACAGTTTTCATCACAAATTTTTTTTCATGGTTATTGCCAATTAACTATTAAGTAACTTGTCAAGTGATATATGTATGACAATGATTACATACACAAGTACATATTACATGTGTTTATTGCAATTTAATAATGTTTGAAATATCCCAGACATGTTAGTTTTAGGCCCAGTGAAACTGCATCAACTGGGGCGTTTGACTACGCCTAGTCCATGACATACATTCAGTTATAAATATAGTTACAGCTATGATTGCAGTTTATTACAGTTATTTAATCACAAATGTAATTGACCATGGTCATTTTGTATGTACAAAAACCTGTCTTTAGCTATATAAATACTCGAAGCAGAAGCCCCACAAAGTTATTTACCGACACCAAGAATATTTACAAATTTATCTAGCTTTGTAAGTAAATTAATACATGGTTTTTAGCAACATCATAGAAATGCTATTTTTGTAAGACTTTGTACACATGTTATGTCTATCTTTTAGGCTGAAGGAAGCAGGCGTGCCTGTGAGGTTTTGCACAAACAATTCAACAAAGACAAAAGCGGGACTCGCACAGATCCTACTTGACCTTGGCTTTGATGTAAGCGAGTCACAGCTGTTTCCTCCACCCCCGGCTGTCAGTCAAGTACTGAAGGCTCGCAATCTCCGCCCATATCTCATTGTCATGCCAGGTACGTTCAGTGACTCTGCCCATATCTCATTATCATGCCAGGTAAGTTCAGTGATGCCGCCAATGTCGCATTGTCATGCCATGTATGTTCAGTGATTCTGCCCATATCTCATTGTCATGCCAGGTATGTTCAGTGATTCTGCCCATATCTCATTGTCATGCCAGGTATGTTCAGTGATTCTGCCCATATCTCATTGTCATGCCAGGTATGTTAAGTGACAAGGCCTGGGCTCAATTACATTGTAATTGTAATAGTAACAGTAATTATTACATATGTTCAAGTAATAGTAATTTTAATAGATGGAACAGAACACAATGTAATAGAAGGCAAGGCAATAGTAATTGAGCTATTACATTTCTGTTACAGTTTGGATTAATGCTGGCTTATTTTGTGTTAGCTCCAATAGCCTACAAAGACAATGGGTAAGACAAGCAAGGCTATGAAGCCTTGTACAGTTTACACAAATAACTGTATTGGTTCTTTGTATAAATTTATCAGCAGAAGAAGTTCAAATGGTACATTCTGACAATAAGTGTGACGCCTCACACAGCACAACTGCATTCTACTATAAACTCCAAACAAAGCCATGAATGTGCGTGTGCAACAGCAAAGGACATTTCTTGGCATCACATGATGAAAGGATACACTTCAAACAAGTAACTGTTATTATCTGGTTTGAGCAAATCTTAAATGAGTCCTTGTGTTTCTGACTGACAGGCAGGTTGTTGTTGTTGTTGTGTAAATTCAGATGGAATTCTACTGTCACTGTAGATTATTGATGATTGCTTGAATAATAATCTCATTGTCACGCCAGGTAAGTTCAGTGACTCTGCCCAGATTTCATTGTCATGGCAGGTATGTTCAGTGACTCCGCCCATGGATATCTCATTGTCATGCCAGTTATGTTTAATGACTGTCTCCGCATGCCAGGCTGTACCACGTAGTGTCATATTGGGTGGGGGGTGAATTGGGCGATCACCCCATTTGGCTTACTTTTTTCATATGTAATCTGTTGCACCACTACATGATAACGTGGTAAACTAAGGTTTGGCTCCTTTGGCCTCCCCTTTGTAAGATCCTCTTCCTGTGATGGAAAAACACCTTAAAGCTTTCTTCCAATAGTTGCATTATACAGTTATCCAGACCTACACATTCTAGTGGCATCATCATATGGAGCACCCACTGAACACTATTTTCCATTCCACATCGTTTAGTGGGCGTTACAGCTCAAATTGATGACATACAAACCTCTCACCTAGTCTGTACCGTACAAACCTCTCACCTAGTCAGTGTCCTACAAGCCTCTCACATAGTCAGTGCCATACAAGCCTCTCACCTAGTCAGTGCCATACAAGCCTCTCACATAGTCAGTGTCCTACAAGCCTCTCACATAGTCAGTGCCCTACAAGCCTCTCACATAGTCAGTGCCCTACAAGCCTCTCACCTAGTCAGTGCCCCACAAGCCTCTCACCTAGTCAGTGCTGTACAAACCTCTCACCTACTCAGTGCCCTACAAGCCTCTCACATAGTCAGTGCTGTACAAACCTCTCACCTACTCCGTGCCCTACAAGCCTCTCACATAGTCAGTGCTGTACAAACCTCTCACATAGTCAGTGTTGTACAAACATCTCACCTAGTCAGTGCCCTACAAGCCTCTCTCATAGTCAGTGCCCTACAAGCTTCTCACCTAGTCAGTGCTGTACAAACATCTCACCTAGTCAGTGCCCTACAAGCCTCTCACATAGTCAGTGCCCTACAAGCCTCTCACCTAGTCAGTGCCCTACAAGCTTCTCACCTAGTCAGTGCCCTACAAGCCTCTCACATAGTCAGTGCCCTACAAGCCTCTCACCTAGTCAGTGCCCTACAACCTTCTCACCTAGTCAGTGCCCTACAAGCCTATCACATAGTCAGTGCCCTACAAGCTTCTCACCTAGTCAGTGCCCTACAAGCCTCTCACATAGTCAGTGCCCTACAAGCCTCTCACATAATCAGTGCCCTACAAGCCTCTCACCTAGTCAGTGCCCTACAAGCCTCTCACATAGTCAGTGCCCTACAAGCCTCTCACATAGTCAGTGCCCTACAAGCCTCTCACATAGTCAGTGCTGTACAAACATCTCACCTAGTCAGTGCCCTACAAGCTTCTCACCTAGTCAGTGCCCTACAAGCCTCTCACATAGTCAGTGCCCTACAAGCCTCTCACATAATCAGTGCCCTACAAGCTTCTCACCTAGTCAGTGTCCTACAACCCTCTCACATAGGCAGTGCCCTACAAGCCTCTCACATAGTCAGGGCCCTACAAGCCTCTCACATAGTCAGTGCCCTACAAGCTTCTCACCTAGTCAGTGCCCTACAAGCCTCTCACATAGTCAGTGTCCTACAAGCCTCTCACCTAGTCAGTGCCCTACAAGCCTCTCACATAGTCAGTGCCCTACAAGCCTCTCACCTAGTCATTGCCCTACAAGCCTCTCACATAGTCAGTGCCCTACAAGCCTCTCACATAGTCAGTGCCCTACAAGCCTCTCACATAGTCAGTGCCCTACAAGCCTCTCACATAGTCAGTGCCGTACAAACATCTCACCTAGTCAGTGCCCTACAAACATCTCACCCAGTCTGTACCATACAAGCCTCTCACCTAGTCAGTGCCCTACAAGCCTCTCACCTAGTCAGTGCCCTACAAGCTTCTCACCTAGTCAGTGCCCTACAAGCCTCTCACATAGTCAGTGCCGTACAAACCTCTCACCTAGTCAGTGCCCAGTCTTGAGGTCCCCAGTCTGTTTATGTTATGTTTCTATAATTTTTGACGGGGGGTGGTATTGCAGATCCCCATTATCACTCATGCTTGCATTAGCACCCACCCTCCAAATTTTAAATATCTCGACCTAGAGATAATGCGCTGTAATGAATGATAATGAGCGATAATATAATTAGTGAGGGCAATAATGCAGTCAAAAACTGCATTATGCCATCAAACACACACGGTCTTGTTTGTTTATGCTATCCTTACTTGAATTTAATGTGTTTTATTCCAGACGTCCAGCCCCAGTTTGCTGACCTTGACCAGACTGACCCCAACTGTGTGGTCCTTGGTGACGCACAGGAACACTTTACCTACAAGAACATGAACCAGGCATTCCAGATCCTTCTTGGCTGCCAAGACCCCGTACTGATAGCCATGGGTGGAGGGTGTGTATAAGGGACCCTGTACTTATAGCAGTGGGTGGAGGGTATGTATCAAGGACCTCGTACTGATAGCCATGGGTGGAGGGTGTGTATCAAGGACCTCGTACTTATAGCCATGGGTGGAGGGTGTGTATAAGGGACCCTGTACTGATGCTATGGGTGGAGAGAGGGTGTTTTTGTGTTTACGGATACAACATTTGAGTTGATGTTATGGTCACTTCCCAACCCTGGCATTCAGAAATTACCCTTAAAATCCCGCCTTAATTACATATTTTTTGCTCGTCTCATTTCAGACTCATTTTGTAAATATTCAAAGCTGCCTTCTGGTAGTAACCACCAGGCTCTCTCTGCCTTCCTGTAGTAACCACCAGGCTCTCTCTGCCTTCCGGTAGTAACCACCAAGCTCTCTCTGCCTTCCTATAATAACCACCAGACTCTCTCTGCCTTCCTGTAGTAACCACCAGGCTCTCTCTACCTTCCTGTAGTAATAGTAACCACCAGGCTCTCTCTGCCTTCCTGTATTAACCACCAGCTCTCTCTATCTTCCGGTAGTAACCACCAGACTCTCTCTATCTTCCGGTAGTAACCACCAAGCTCTCTATGCCTTCCTGTAGTAACCACCAGACTCTCTCTGCCTTCCTGTAGTAACCACCAGGCTCTCTCTACCTTCCTGTAGTAATAGTAACCACCAGGCTCTCTCTGCCTTCCGGTATTAACCACCAGCTCTCTCTATCTTCCGGTAGTAACCACCAGACTCTCTCTATCTTCCGGTAGTAACCACCAGGCTCTCTATGCCTTCCTGTATTAACCAACAGGCTCTCTCTGCCTTCCGGTATTAACCACCAGGCTCTCTCTGCCTTCCTGTAGTGGCCCCAGGCTCTGTCTGCCTTCTGGTAGTAACCAGCAGGCTCTCTCTGTCTTCTGGTAGTAACCACCACGTTCTCTCTGCCTTACGGTAGAAACCACCAGGCTCTCTCTCTCTTCCGGTAGTAACCACCAGGCTCTCTCTGCCTTCCGGTAGTAACCACCAGGCTTTCTCTGCCTTCCGGTATTAACCACCAGGCTCTCTCTGCCTTCCTGTAGTAACCATTAGGCTCTCTCTGCCTTCCGGTAGTAACCACCAGGTTCTCTCTGCCTTCCGGTATTAACCACCAGGCTCTATGCCTTCCTGTATTAACCACCAGGCTCTCTCTGCCTTCCGGTAGTAACCACCAGGCTCTATGCCTTCCTGTAGTAACCACCAGGCTCTCTCTGCCTTCTGGTAGTAACCACCAGGCTCTCTCTGCCTTCCGGTAGTAACCACCAGGCTCTCTCTGCCTTCCGGTATTAACCACCAGGCTCTATGCCTTCCTGTATTAACCACCAGGCTCTCTCTGCCTTCCGGTAGTAACCACCAGGCTCTCTCTGCCTTCCTGTGGTAACCACCAGACTCTCTGCCTTCCGGTAGTAACCACCAGGCTCTCTCTGCCTTCCTGTAGTAACCACCAGACTCTCTGCCTTCCGGTAGTAACCACCAGGCTCTCTCTGCCTTCCGGTAGTAACCACCAGGCTCTCTCTGCCTTTCGGTAGTAACCACCAGGCTCTCTATGCCTCCCGGTGGTAACCACCAGGCTATCTCTGCCTTCCTGTAGTAATCACCAGACTCTCTTTGCCTTCTGGTAGTAACCACCAGGCTCTCTATGCCTTCCGGTAGTAACCACCAGACTCTCTCTGCCTTCTGGTAGTAACCACCAGGCTCTATGCCTTCCTGTATTAACCACCAGGCTATCTCTGCCTTCCTGTAGTAACCACTAGACTCTCTCTGCCTTCTGGTAGTAACCACCAGGCTCTCTCTGCCTTCTGGTAGTAACCACCAGGCTCTCTCTGCCTTCTGGTAGTAACCACCAGGCTCTCTATGCCTTCCTGTATTAAGTAGTAACCACCAGGCTCTCTCTGCCTTCCAGTAGTAACCACCAGGCTCTCTCTACCTTCCGGTAGTAACCACCAGGCTCTCTCTGCCTTCCAGTAGTAACCACCAGGCTCTCTCTACCTTCCGGTAGTAACCACCAGGCTCTCTCTGCCTTCCAGTAGTAACCACCAGGCTCTCTCTGCCTTCCTGTATTAACCACCAGGCTCTCTCTGCCTTCTGGTAGTAACCACCATGCTCTCTCTGCCTTCTGGTAGTAACCACCATGCTCTCTCTGCCTTCCTGTATTAACCACCAGGCTCTCTCTGCCTTCCTCTATTAACCACCAGACTCTCTCTGCCTTCTGGGAGTAACCACCAGGCTCTCTCTGCCTTCTGGGAGTAACCACCAGGCTCTCTCTGCCTTCCTGTATTAACCACCAGGCTTTCTCTGCCTTCCGGTAGTAACCACCAGACTCTCTCTGCCTTCCGGTAGTAACCACCAGACTCTGATATCCACTACAAAATTGTAGCTTGTTTGTGCAGATTTATTAGCATTGGTGAAATCATCAGACAAACAATACAATTATTTTTTACCATTTCCAGTCAAAATTTGGGGAAAATTGCATGAGTTGTTCCACCTTTGCATACTCTAAGATGACTCTTTTCACATTTAAGCTAACGATCAATCAAAGTAAATTTGTTTGGTCATTATTTAAAACAAACATTCGCACTTTTATTAAGCCGACTGCATATACTACTTAATCCATTCATAAACTACAGATTTGAACATCAAATATCCTGATTCATGATGGACTAAATCACTTGACGAGGGAGCTCTGATATGGCTTGTTACCACATTTACTGGTGGTAATCACAGTGTGCCTGGTAATTTATCTATTATTCTGTTATTCAGCAAAGGTGCTTGGTTTAACATAAATGATTCAAGGGTTTCTTTCTGGAGCAGTGGTGCCAAACAATGAAAACCACCATGTACATTTTATATATAATAAATGTGATTTAATTGCCTTCTAGCTCTTTGCATATGTAGTAATTTCGATACAGTGGAAATGATGATATTTTGTTTTGTTAATGTCTCGTTGAATAAACTGATGTTTCAGGAAATATTATCAAGAGGCTGGGGAAATGAAGCTGGATGTAGGACCATATGCTAAGGCACTGGAGGTAAAACGTTAGAACAGATGTAGTAAACATGTAGAAATATATATTATACTTTGTAACATGACTTTACGATAAAAAGATGGAATCTGACAGTAACCTCACGCTACAAACTTAGAACTGTGGGGTTCAGTAGCTCAGCTGTTACAGTGCAGGACTCGATCAAGAGGACTAGGTTTGAGTCAACCAGCTGCTATTTTGAAGCTTAGCTAACATCATACACCCCACTGTGTCTTGGAAGAGACACTAGAAGCGTGGGATCTTACATTCCTGTGCCTACATTACAGTACGCCAGTGGGATAGAGGCTGAAATCATTGGAAAACCCTCGCAGACGTTCTTCCTTGCGGCTCTCAATGATATGGGATTTAGCACTGACACGGTAAGTGGTCGTTCACAGCTGTCCACATTTACCTCTTCGTACAAAGTGTGCTAGTTCTCCAACCCCCTCCCCCGAATTAGTACTTTGATGATTTTTTAAATTTAAAAATATATATCGATGTAAAAATCTTATGACACAATGCAGTATATAGATCTTGCAATCATAACCATCAGAATATGTTTACTAACATTTGTAATTTGTTTAGAGTTTTGTTTTTCTAACTTATAACCCTTTGGTGTCATATTGATAATTGTTTTTCACAGAGTTTTGCATTTTCAAGACTGTATTACAGTGCCGCCCCCAAACGGGTTACATGATTTAAAACAATAGTAGTTCAGTTACAGTTTTCTGTGGTCACATTTTACATACAATCAACATTTAACAAATTACCATGCGAGCCTTGACCTTCCCTTTGGTACGCTTTGTACGAATACGTGAATGTCCACAGTTGTTAATGGCCTATAAGACAATCACAAGTGAAACAATTAATTAAATAAAATTAACAATGCTACAATTACTCTAGTTGATTGCAATTGGCTGTCAATCCTGGCTGTACCCTCAGATTATTTATTTTAATTGCATGGTTAACTGATGTGGAACAAGTGGGGTTTCATATAATTAAAATGCCCTTATTCTTTGAATTCGTCAATCACATAGTACATCTTAATTAACAACTTTATTCTTTGTGTTTAAGCTTTATTGCTGTAGCATATATACCATCAGAAAGTGTATAAAATGTGAATTTGACAGTTCGATTAATCATCCGATAAAAAACATATTTCGCCAATTTGTACTTGTATGTAAATGTTTTCCAGTATGTTAATAATAAATCTAGGTTATTATTATTATGTAAATGTATAAATATGTAAATAAATGTAGGTTATTGTTATGTAAATGTATAATTATGTGTTTGTTGTTTGTACATTGCTAATCTGAGATGACCCCTTACCTCTGTTTTTGATGTCAGGTCGTGATGATCGGTGATGACATTGTCAGCGACGTAGGTGGTGCTCAAGCTTGTGGTATTCGTGGCGTCCAGGTCCGAACTGGGAAATACAGGTACATACTTTACTCCAAGTAGGTTCAGACTGCGTGTATTGGTCTTTATATTACAATACAATAGACACTTCAGTTGTGCTAAAATCGTCAGGGAAACCTAAGCTCAGCAATGCACCAAAACAAAAAACAGTTAGATCGGTACGCTGAGGAGCTATGGAGGATAAGTGAGTTTAAACAGGTGGGTTTTTAGTTGACAATCAAATGTTATATTTCCTGCCAAGTTAATACTAGTAATAGGAAGTGAGTTCCATAGAATCAGTGTAGCAACAGAGAAAGCTATAGTTCCTACGTTTGTCTTAACACTCGGAATGAAAAGTGGATTAAAATTGTATGATCGAAGCCGTCTGGGCTGTCCTGCAGGAGTGAGCAGTGAATGTAAATAGGCTGGTTGCTTGGATGAAAGTGCTTGATAGGTAAATGAACAGATCTTTAAAATAATGCGATATCGGACAGGGAGCCAATGCTTGGATGAAAGTGCTTGATAAGTAGGTACAGATCTGACAGGGAGCCAATGCTTAGATGAAAGTGCTTGATAAGTAGGTACAGATCTGACAGGCAGCCAATGCTTAGATGAAAGTGCTTGATAAGTAGGTACAGATCTGACAGAGCCAATACAATGATTTAAGAAGTGGCACTGAGTGAGAGAGATGAGGAGACCTGGTAACTACCCTTGCCAAACGATTCTGCACACGTTGAACTTTCAAAATTATATTGCGTGTATAGATCTTCTCCAATCTATGATGGTTAGTTCTGGGAGGTGGGATGAAATCCCTGGATGTGCATATTAATGTGCAATGAAGGATTTAGACACAATTATAGTAACTAACTGAAGTGTATGAATTTGCCCCCTTCCCAGATTTTGGGCAATTGATATGGGGTTCCTGCTCCAGAAAATAAAACATGATGCTTTAACACCAAATGAATTCTGACACACACAGATAGGTTGTATTTGGTGATTTTTCTTTTATATTTCTTCATTTATTTCTATTTTTGTTTATTTCCTTTTCTTTGTTTATTTCCTCATTTGTTTCTTCACTTACGTCTTCGTTTGTAGACCACGGGACGAGCCTCACGAATCAGTGAAACCCGACGGTTACGTAGACAACCTTCTCCAGGCTGTCGACCTGTTTCTCGCCCACAGATAATGGTTCACCCTGCATCGGGTGATCCAGCAACAAGGTGGGTGAATTTGCATGTACCGTATATAGCCTAATAGGAGATCGTCCGTTTCTAAATTACATGTTTATTCAGGTGTGCGAAATCTGACCCAAGCAAAGTGAATACTTTGTTATGCTCTTGGTTGTGGAAAATCGCATCATGTCATAATAGCTTTAAAATTGTCCATTCATTTGTTTTTGTTTCACTGGGAGAAAAAACAGCCCCTGCCAGAGCTTGTGATTCCGTGCACAGTCAGGTCAAGTTTAAGTATAGCAATACCAATGGTAATGACACTTTCATGCCCTAAAATCATGTAGGCCTACAACTGTTGGTTTCACGCATTTGTACCGTATGAAGGAACATATGTGGATGTTTAACATAGATCACGTAACTCGGAATAATCGTAGAAAACATGTATATCGTTGCTAACAATTGTACGTAACTATGAATTCCTATTGTTGAGAGTTACGTAATCTATGTCAAACGTACACATAGGTTCCTTCGTAATATTCCCATCCCCGGAGGAATTTTGACATTTTTTATGTATGAACCATCCCTGTGAGCCCCCCGGGCAACGCTACGAAATTTCAGCGAAACTGGCGGAGATATGAAGAAACAGACAGACAAACTACTTTATATTATAGAAGTGAATTGCAGCAAGATAGAACTGTTTTCTATACACACCCAGACCTACTACAGAACGAATGGTTGGAAGTGTAAGTGGCAGTATTTGGGTGGCTTACAGAACAACTTTTTAAATAATATCTTAGATGATAATACAAATCAGACTAATGAATTAAATGAATTAAAACCCATACGTCTATCCTCATATTTTGATTCGGATGCATTTGATGTTTTGTGTAAAAAGAACAAAAATTGCTTCAGCATAATAAGCTCTAATATACAATCTATTAATGCCAAATTTAGCGAATTAGAGGCATTCGTAGAGGAATTAAAAACTGAAAATATTCAACTTAGTGTTATATGCCTACAAGAGAGTTGTATATCTAAAAATGATGATTTCTCACACATACAGCTGGAAGGATACAGTTGCATTACACAGGGAAAAACATCCAGTAAAAAGGGAGGACTAATCATATACGTTGACTCAAAATATACATACGAAGTGATTCAAAATCTAAACAACTATGAACTTTGGGAAGGGCTTATTATTAAAGTAAGTGAAGGTGGTTTGACCAAACCAGCAATAATAGGAAATATTTACAGGCCTCCAAGGAATCTAACTGATAACCTGAAACAGTTTATAACAGAATTTTCACTACTGCTATCATCCCTAGACCAAATACAACACAATGTAATCTTTGCCGGTGATTATAACATAAACCTGCTAAAGTTAAATGAAGATGAACTGATCAGTGATTTCTTTGATCTTCTTACATCACATAGTATGTATCCCCAAATTACACTACCAACTAGATTTTCAGAAAAACACGGTACACTAATAGATAATCTTTTCTGTAAATTAACAAAAACAATTCTAGAGAGCAGAGCAGGTATACTCATAAAACAATTCTCAGATCACCAACCCTATTTTATCTTTATGGACACAACACAAAACAAACAATTAAATCCTAAAACAACTAAGATACACATGGAAACTAATGAAGCCTTATTAAAAGTTAAACATGACATTCATGCAGCAGACATTTATAGCAAAATGGATAAGAGTCCTAATGCTGATACAAATTCCAATTATAACCTTATAGATCAAATAATAGAAACGACTAAAAATAAACACATACAAACCAAAGTTGTCAAATTCCACAAATACAGACATAAAAAATCAAACTGGATAACGAAAGGTATATTAAGATCAATTAAATATAGAGATAAATTATACAAACAACTAAAGATGTTAGATCCTGATTGTGCACAGTATACCACAAGTTGCACTAATCTAAAAACATACAACGTAATACTTAAGAAGAACATTCGTGAAGCAAAGAGATTACACTATGTACAACTTTTCGACAAATACAAATTTAATGCAGCAAATACATGGAAAGCAATTAATGAAATTATATCAAGACACAAATCTAGTACGCAATTTCCAACATATTTTAAACAAAATAACAAGACATATACTAATAAGATTGACATAGCTAATGAATTTAATCATATCTTTACGGAAACAGGCCCTAATCTTGCGGAAAACATACAATGTACAACTGCAAATAATATCACTAAATTTCTCAAAAACAAGAATACAAATGGTTTCAGATTCACAGAAATACAAGAGGAATCCGTATCACAAATAATCAATAACCTTCCAAATAAAAATAGCTATGGTTGTGATGGAATATCCAGCAAATTATTAAAACTTATTGAACCAGACATAGTGAAACCTTTAACATTATTAATAAATCAAGTGCTGAACACAGGACAATTTCCTGACAAACTTAAAGTAGCAAAAGTTATTCCTATATTTAAGAAAAATGATCCCACATTATTCACAAATTATAGACCAATATCCCTTTTGCCTGTTATTTCAAAAGTATTGGAAAGAATTATGAATAACCAATTACTACACACTTGGATAACAACCAATTACCCATCAGTATATTTCTTGATTTATCGAAAGCATTTGATACACTTGACCACACAATCCTCTTAAAAAAATTAGAACATTATGGGTTGGAACCATCAGCATTACAATTACTAAAGAGTTACTTAACAAACCGTGAGCAATTTGTAAAAATTGATGACATAAAATCAAATGTCTTACCTATAAACACGGGAGTCCCACAAGGCTCAATACTAGGTCCTCTGTTATTCATTATATATATTAACGATTTCTCACAAGCCAGTAATGTCTTTAAATTCATTACATATGCCGATGATACTTCTCTAGTAAGTACGCTCGGGTCTTTTACAAATGGTACAAACAATCCAAATACTGAACATATGATAAATACAGAACTACACAACATAGCAGAATGGTTAAAATTAAATAAATTAACATTAAATATCAACAAAACTAAATATATGATTTTTCAAATGCCAAACAAAAAGGTAACAGTACCAACACTAACAATAGATGGTGTAAACATTGAAAGAGTCCAACATTTCAACTTCAACACATTGAGAAAATAGCAAATAAGTGTTCTAGGACAATCGGAATTATAAACAAATTGAAGCATGTCTTACCAAAAAGTATCAGAATTATACTGTATAATTCATTAATATTACCCCACATAAATTACTGCCTAATGATTTGGGGCTATCAGTGTAATAGGATAATAAAATTACAGAAGAAAGCAATTAGAATAATATCTGTAACCAAATATAACTCACATACGGAACCATTATTTAAAAGCCTCTCTGTTCTAAAGGTTGAAGACTTACTTAAAGTACAGATACTACGATTTTATTATAAATTCATACACAAACAATTACCAGCATACTTACAAAGCTGGCCGATAAACCAGAATACACACATACATAATCATTTCACGCGTAAACACAACAAAATACACACATTTAGAACACAACACGAATTAATAAGTGACTTATTAAGTTAATGGGCACTAATGTTAACTATGTATTAACTATATATTAACTATATATTAACTATATATTAACCTGTATTAAATGTTATAAAAAAATTATATTAAGTTTAATTATATTGGAGAATTGTAACACAACTATTAAACCCAACTTATTTCAATGTTTCGGAAGAATCTAATTAATCTAGTGTTTACAGTTAATCTCCTTGTGGAAGTTACGTCGTGTTTATCATTTCAGGCGTCAGGGATTAGCACGATGAAAGGATGTTCTGGATGACCTGACAAGTTACCAGCACTGTCCGCCTCCGTGTAACTGACCACTTCCCACAACTCTGTACTTGACACTACCTTGCCCAGTGGATGGCAAGGTGGACCATTGATATCCCAACATGTAAGCAAGAGACAGCCATTTCTAATGAAAGGCGTGGATCCAGGACACTGAAAACTAACTCATCTAGCATATTTGGAACATTATTAAAATAAATAAATATTCACAATAAACATGTATATAATCATTACTATAACCTACATCATTAAAGTTACTTGTCAGTAATCATGCATAAATTATGACATTTTATTATTAAAACTGTAACATCATGTGACATTGTGCGGGGTTGAGTAAAAAAAACATCGCCCATTAGTCATGATAAATGTACCCTTGTCAATTACTTGGAGCATATTTATTCTACTTCTTGACAGCACTGTGCAGGTGGTAGGTCACGGAATACACCTGGAGGCGGTTAGTGTGTCTGTTTTAATGGGCAACACAGCATTTTTTGACAAAATTACTTTTTCCATCATATTCTGATACTTTTGTATGTTTACTATCCATAAAGTTAACTTTTATAACAATTACATACAGTAGAACCCTAGATGAACGACCACCCTGATCAGCGACCACCTGCCTTTCCCGACCGTTTTTTCAATGACGGACTACGACCACTTTATAAATGACGACCACCTGGCAAACGCGACCAACAACTAGGACAATTCGAATTTTACCGCTGATGAACAACTGTCCGATAGGTTACAGCACACTTTTATTACTCTTGAGTGCCGAATAAGCGTCCCTATGTTCGTATTTATTTGATGAAAAATGCCACCCTATACGCACCTTATTTGGCACTATACTATTATTAAATTTAAACATTTGTGCCAGCCTATATTCTCCGATAATCGTTGCAAATTATGCAGGGCATAATTTTGAGGAGAGCAATCCCTCTCAATCCATAGCTAGCGCTAATCAATCATCCACGTAGCTGTTTACTACTCACGCTAAAATCACTTGCTCCCATCTAGAGTTGCGTGTGGCTCCCTCTGATGGCTTTCATCCTATCTATTAATTTAACGAGATCCCGTGCTTCTGAGGATCCTACATTAGACCGTTAGAATTCCATGATTATATGAATACGTCAGAATCCTTAGTTCTCGGGACCACGACATGGTATATTATTAGTTTAAACGCCTTTATCATCGCGTAAACCGACCGTAAGTGGCTGCCGTGCGCAGCACCTCAAACCGGTCGCAACCGGCTGGTGGCAGTTTCGCGTGAAACGGGCTTGCGTATTCATTTCAATAAAACTTTAATGTCCATTTAAAAATGGAAAATTCCCCGGTTTTTCACAGATATAAAATGCGGTTGGTATATCTGCGGTGACACAAATATGCACAAAGTTTATACATGGACTGTCAAGGAACAACACAAAAGTGGTCGAGTTGTGTCAACTGAAGCATGAGCTTGAGTTGGAGCGCCTGGAGAAGTGCTCCAAGCAGATGGCCATTGGCGACTTTTTCTGCAAGAAGCAGTGAGATTTGATGCGGGACACTGGACGAGAAGTGTAGTTTGATGCTTGACACTGCAGATAGTCACTGTGGTGTAGTTAGATGTAGGACACTGCACTGTAGATATGTTTACGCACTGTATATATGTTGTTTAGTTTTATTAAAGTTCTACCTGCGTTTTTGATGTACAAATGACTTGTGTTTTTCTTTATAGGGCTGATACGTCAAAATAGCTCAACCCCTCACGAGAAACCACCCCTCTTAAGACCGCTTCACTCTGATTTTGTGGGTGGTCTTAAATGGGGGATTCTACTGTACCTCTAAATCACTTTTATTAACGGGTAGAGCATATCTCTTTCATGTAATAAATGCCATTTTAAAATTGTTGACGGGCGTTTTCTCAAAACTATGTTTTTCACATTTGGAAGAAGGATATCTCTGGAAGTAATTATGCTAACTAAATAAGGTTTAGTGTGTTGTATTCTTCTGTTCACAGCTGGCAGAACATGTTATCAAAATAATCAAAAGTTATTTTGGCACCGATCCTCAATTTATTAATATTTGTTTAAAATGGCGGCCATCTTGTTTGTTACCATGGAAACGGGGGTCTTGCCGAAAAAGTTTGATATATTGGGGGGGGAAATTGCACCAACTATGCAAAAAAATTATCAACCTGCGGTGTCTCAACTTAAACCTGATTTATTGTTTCCGACACAAATTGACTTGTTAGTTTTCCACAGGGAAATGTAGTATGAGGTGGCGACAATGCCTACCAAACATGTGACTTGTTGGTTTGTGACATCTGAACTGATTTGTGACTGAACCCAGTCAAAAATAATTCTTTAGTCCATCCGATGATTTCACCGAAATGCAATATTATATTGGTACAAACGAGGTAGCATGTCATAATTGATACTTGATCAATTATTATTTCAATGCTTCAAACTTTTAACATTATATCCAAACAAACTGAGTCAGTGTCTTCCTAGAGACATGGTGGAAGTGAATTAGAGTCTGTCCAGTAGGATACACCCAGGAAACACTATATGCAATTAAAAAGTCCTCATTTTTTTAAGTATATAAATTTGTATGTCTATTCCAAAATATACAATGTGGTTGTGATTGTTTGTTGTATACATTATTGCATTTTGAACTAATTGTTTATAGTACAGTTTGTAGAGAACTTATAAAACATTGTGTGTGTTCTCTCTGTATTGTGAAACTTTATTATGTATGTTTGTACACAATACATTATATGTATGTCATAGTAAACGGTATGAGAAAGTGTATTTACTAGTTTAATTAATACAGTTATTTATTGTGTAATTTTGACTGTTACTTTCCATCTAAACAGTAGATATGTGAACGAATAGTCTTGGCACTATAATTGCAACGTGGCTGAATGCTTCCCAGAGATGTTGAGTTGGCGTTGGAATGACTAGGTCTTCGACTGGGTGAAGAGTAAAGTGCTTTGAACAGTCCCAAGGATACTGTGCTATATATAAGAGCGTACCTTTACCTTTAGGTGGCATGATTTAACGAATAATTGTTGCACTGTCGATAAGCCAATAGTATGTAGAAATCTTAATTATGATCGAGATATTGCAGTGAAATAAATAAAAACATGGACAAAGAAATGATGTTTACAATATTTGTTTTATTTCCCAATATTCACAGACAGGAATGTTTGAAGTATACAATTGTTATATTTACAATTATTTCTCCACAGCTGAATTTCATCTATGTACATCTGGTCTTGTGTATAATTGTGGTCACAGATTTATTGTTTGTTGTGGTTATAACATAAATAAATGACTAATGCATTGTTCTCAACGAAAGAACATGAGGGTTCATCGTATTATTTGTTATGTTATGAAAACAAAATGTTTCCCATTGTGTCATACATTGGTTACGTGTTTAAGTACCACACATGCAAAAAACCCAGTATGAATGAAATCTGTAATTTGGCCAGAACTTTTTTCGTAGCATTACACCAAAAGAACTGGAGCTATATTTTTATTAAAATGAAACACATTTTCATAAAATATGTTTTCATAGACAAAATTCTGGACGTTTGTTAGACATTTGAGTAAGTTTGACACATGACTAAGCTTCAACAAGGACAAGAGCACTTTTGTATGGTAGAGGGACCATCATCATTTTGTGGCTTCGGTAGTTTGAAAGCTTGATAGATCAAATGGTCAATGGTATGCTAAATTGTTTTTTAAATAAAAAGTGTGACATCTTGCATCAAAAAGAAAGCAGGAATTTTGTTACGGCTAACCATCCGAGAGCACTTTTCTGGAATCCGGGCCAACTTCAATTCCGTATAGTAACTATGCACAATGCATATTTATTAAACGTGTTGTGCGTAAAACAGATTTAATCATCTTTTCCGATGCTCGAATTTGCCTCTTGCTTTTAGCACTGCCATATTTGGACGATGGCGCAAGTTACGTGTTCTGAAGATGTGCACTGTGCACAGCCACTGTATATATTACATGTTAATAACAGCGAAACTGAGATGAGTTCGGATTCTAGAAAAGTACCCGAGTTTAAGACAATGAACCATTGGAATGTTAAGCAGTAAAGCAGTTATGCTAAAGCAACAAAATGGCACATATGTAATTAATACTTAATTACAAAGGGTAATTACTTATATTACACCAGTTCATTGTAGCTCTTCCTGTAGGAGAACATATTCCTTCAGAGTCTGAGGAATCGGCAATTGTTGGATCTTGCCTGTGATGTTTCGGCCGAGACACTGCCGTACAACTATTCGACTGTGAAACTCTAGACTGCGAATGTTATTCATGTGCGACCACAACACCTTCATGACAACGTCATTCGCAGTGATCGCTGGCGACACGAGACACAGCCCTTGCAGCTTTCGGAAACAGTTCACATTGCTGCCAGCAGAGAGCAGCACTGGTACAAGGTCGGTAAAACCGTCGCGCAACGCCATGGCGAGCAGCGACAGCTCAGAGGTGGCTGTACGACACACGCGACCTCGCACCTCGCAATTTCTTGTCACCAGGTGTTTCATGATGGTCACATGACCTTGTTGCACTGCGAGCGTGAGTGGTGTGCTCCCGTTGACATCTGGCCTATCAAGGTCATCATCGTCCACTAGGTTTGTGATCTCGTGAACCACGTCAACAAAGCCACTGCTGCATGCATAATGTAGAACACTCTTGCCAAGACTTCCAGTGATTCGAACATCGCTGCCTGCTCGGATCAGGGCACGTACAATCTCCTCGTGTTGGTTCAAGGCAGCCAACAGTAGCGGGGTGTTCCCATCTGCGTCCTGCACATCCAGCGGTGCATGGGCGGTCACTAACATGTTGACCAATCCCCGGTGGCCCTTCTCGGCAGATGTGTGTAGAGCCGTCCGGAGTCCCTGAATAATAATAATAATATTTATTTTGTATAATGACACATCCAGTACAGTTCAAAACGCTTTACAGAGAACCTGATTAAAATAGCACATTGCTGTAACACAATATACCAGGCTAATTGTAATATTATTTATTTTTAAAATAATTAACTTGGGTTTGTAAACATAATCTTGAGCCATATGAAAGGTTATTAAAATAGCTGCACAAAATATAGTAATAATAAAACTGCTGTAATGCCTAGGTCCTCAGGAATTTGGTGATATTGAAATGCAATTTTGAAAAATACCTGATTAAAAAAGGTAAATGGCATATAAAGCAACATCACTTTTAAGATCATCTTCGGGACTAGGCCAAAGTAATCGGAATAATGAGGTGAGCGTATTAGTGGGACTTAAAGTCCTATAGTTTACTGTTATGGAAATAATTTTGGATTGTCCCATAATGGTGAGGTGGCTGTATAACTGAGGTGACCGTAAAGGAAGGTTCAACTGTAGTCAGGGTTGAAAAAAATCATGATTTATATTAAAAAAAAATTAATTTAAATAGGATTTTTTTTTAAATCTTGTATATAGATATTTATATAGATGTTTAAATTTGTAAACTCTTTGAAACATGTTCTATTCAAATTGATTTGGGTTCTTGTCTTAACAGAGAGTACATGATTTTTGCTTATATAAAGACATTAGACAATGACCACAAGGCCTCACCCCCTGTAGTTGCATAATCTGTCTTGGAAAGGAAAGCATGCTGTGTGTCTGCAGCTGTAGCAGTGCTAATTATTGTTTGCCTATAGGGTGGATTAGCACCTGTCCAGGGCTCTGTGTACTCTAAGGGTCTCTACCCAGAATACAAACTGGTACAGTATTAAACAACTCAGTCAACATACTGAATTGGTAACAACTAGCGCAAGCTATAAGTTGACTTTAATTCAGGGCTTCTGTGTTGAAAGGACACTTCCTCTGGAAGACAAGTTTGTGTGGCTTCACTGCATTCAGAAAGGGGATAGCTCAAACATACACAATGTCATAAAATATTTGACTATCAGGCTATCTGGTGACAATACAGCTACACAAGTGTGCACACTTTGTGTTTTGTATTAAAAAACATACAAAACTTTGTTCATCTCGATGCTTGTAAACAATTATTTGTGTTAAATTCATATAAACCAGCGATTAAAACAACCGGAAGTCAAATAAAAAAAAAATCATAAATCAATTATTTTTTTGGAGTGATTTAAATCAAATGATTTAAATCGAACAACCCTGACTGTAGTACATTAAACTTTAATATACTACAAAAGTCATGGGGCTATGCACCTAACAGTTAATAAAAAGTTAAAAACTAACCATTTCCAACTACAATCAAAATGTTCATGCCAGTGGTTTGCTCAGAATTTGTTCTGAAAGTGGACGATACTGTTCAAATAAAAAAAACAAATTTGTAGGGTTTGCATTTTTAAAGACATTTTAATAGATATGTGAATGTGACATATGGGTCTTAGACCAGCATCATGTTTACATGCAATTTTATCATGAGTTGGACAGACATTTTGCCACCGTTTACAGTGAATCAGCCATCACGCCTACGACACAGCAAACAGGTGTGTTGCAGACTGACCTTATTGGCAATGTCGACACTGCAGCGAGACTGGAGAAGGAAGGCTACACAGTTGGCGTGGTCGTAGAGGGTCGCATACATGAGAGGAGTGTTCAGCCACCGGTCCTGGGCATCAACAGCGCCACCGTGGAACACCAGCATCGCTACGATGCCAATATGTCCAGCCTTCGCGGCGTCGTGCAGCGCCGTCTGCCCCCATTTATTTTGTACATTAACGTCGCATTTCTCGCCACTGCCATCACCGTGATCATCGTCAACCTGCGTCAACAGGGTGTTACCCATGGTGTTGGCCGATGCCAACATCGTGTCGATGACCTTCATGTGACCTTTCCTGCAGGCAAGCATCAGGGCTGTGTTGCCATCGATGTCCTGTCCGTTGATGTTGCTCCCTGCTCCCAGCAGCCGGACCACACTCTCGTAATCACCCCCACTCGCTGCATACATCAGGGCGTTACGCTTCCGGTCATTGACCCCCGTCACTTGACAGCCACGCTGAAGCAGCAATCGCACCACCTGGGGACAGACCACAATTGTTATTCACCTGAAGCAGCAATCGCACCACCTGGGGACAGACCACAATTGTTATTCACATGAAGCAGCAATCGCACCACCTGGTGGTCTATTACATTGCAATGTATTTTATTAGTATTAATATTATTTAGTTTCCTTTATATTACTATTACATGCTGAAAGCAGTGTAATATATTACCATTACATTTCAAACTATTACCATTACATTTTCCATCGGAACTATTTTCTTTCAATTAAACATATAACATACTTAATCACTTACATAGATTCAAATTAACTGATGGCTGTGTAATTAATGAAATTACAAATAACTCGTAAATTTCCCAATTAAATTAACCTCACACAATTCCAGTCGGATGAAGAAGTTTCATATATTCATTGAAATAGAAAAGCAATGTCACTGTCACATAACACAGTCTGATTATCACATACTACTCGGCTGCTGCTTGGTGGACAGTTAATTATTGGCTCAAGGAGGTGCACCGTAAAAGATGGGCAAGGTGAACGAGAATTAAGGGAATTAACAAGGATGCGCAATAGTACCGTGCTCCCATTTATATGCTATGTAGTTATTATTGTCGCTTTTCGTGCATGCATCCGTACATTGCGATTTCTGTAATCAACAATTGAACAAATATAAAATAAAAGTTAAATAGCAACTCGAAATTTGTATAATGTTACCAATCTTTTAATCGTGCAGTGCTATCACTCAATCGCGCATGTTCATAATGGTAGTGGAGCAGCAGTGCTATTTCTCATTGGCTCGTCCTATTAGTTATTGTTGTGATGTAACGTGCATGCGTGTGTCCTTAAATTTTAATTGTATTGATAAAGACTTGTTTCTTTCACACCGCGTTTTAGTATGTATCTTGCATACAGACGAACACTGTATATATATATATATATATATATATATAGTGCTGTACACACTGAAATAAAATCATGAACGTTTTCTGTAATACTATTCATGTTACGTAGCAATAGCCTCAGAAATTAATTTGACTATTTTATATTATATATAATTTACTTTTTATTATTCAAGATTATTTATTTATTTCTTAATTATTATTTTTTTAAATATAATGTGTGTGTGTGTGTGTGTGTGTGTGTGTGTGTGTGTGTGTGTGTGCATCTGTGTGAAACCTGTGATTTATGTGTTTATTGTACAATGTCAATGTATGCGCAAATACAAAAAGGCCGAATGCCTCAAACCTTTGACAAAATGAATAAAGCCACCATGCCACCAAAAACTTCAGGAAGGCCATAAGGACATAGAAGCTGTATTGAAAATTTGTCCATGTCCATTTTGATTTAATTAGTTTGAGAGAATTTTTGAAAAGGGATAAACTTTTTTGATTTTATGCATATCACTAAAGTTTTTTTCAGTTTGCTATGTCAAAGTTTCACAATTGTAATTGTATTTTCAGTTCATTATAACCACTTATACAAAATTCAACAATATTGGCTATGACAAATGATCTAAATCAACTCTGCTCTGCTCTCAATTTACAATTGATTGTGCTTCTCATTAATACGTTGATCTACACTCATTTACAATTGATTGTGCTTCTCATTAATACGTTGATCTACACTCATTTGATGACTGCAACTAACAATTAAAAACCTACTGTTAAGTGGTATGAACATGCGCGATTTAGCGATAGCGCTGCACAATTAAAAGATCGGTAACATTCAACAAATGTCTAGTTTTTATTTAAACTTTATTTTATATTTGTTAAACTACTGATAAAAAAACATCACAATATGCACGCATGCAATGCCACGCACGCACGCACGCCACGGAAAGCAACAATAATAACTACAGTGCATGTAAAAAGGGAGCACGGCATTATTGCGACCCTTGTCTGCCTTTTACGTGCCAGCCTTTTACGGTGTCCCGCCCAAGGATATGACGTTTTTCACATTTGGTCAATAGTGTGGAAACTAGCTACAAACTGAGAAAAACTCGGAAAAGTTGGTATAAACCCCTGGGTTATATTCAAACATTAGCCAACATGGCAGGCTGGCAGCTAGGGTTGTGAGATGGCAATGATTCATTGATTGATTCAGACGTTAAAAACAGTCTGTTTAGTGCTGCAAGCCTGGAACCATTATCCTGCTTCAGTGAATGAATGAATAGGCTCGTGGGAAAAGGATAGATGGCTGGTGGACCTGGCTTCAAATGACAAATTAGCCATGCAGCAATCACACTGTCACAGAGTCTCCTGCTAACAGTGCTAAAGTTCATTGACTGTCATGATTCGGATACTAAATCATTTTATCACCACTGTTGGGAAATAAATACAACTGCATGTGAAAGACTTAACACAATGCTTGTCCAAGTCCCAGTAAGTCAAAATAGAAGATTTTTTGTCTGATTATTTTTTATGAAATTGAAATGTTCCATTATAATAACAAAGTAATAGCTCAATTACAATTACTTTGGCTAGCAGAATCAGCCGCTTAGTAGAATCAAATATATTAGCTGGGACAGAATTATTCTATGTTCCCGCTGTTTTAAAATGTACTGCTTAAGAAAATCAGCTGTTTAATAGAATCAAATTGCTCACGCTCAAAATGATTATATTACATGGAACCCGCTATACTACTTTAATATGGAATTGTGGTAGGTGGCCATATTTCTGTTCCGCTAGGCCAACATACGAGGGGAGGCGTTTCTTAATAAGGCTTGCCATGGTCAACTTGCTATTTCACCCAGCCTGTATAATAAATAACTGCACTACTTCCCGAAGGTCAACATAGTGAAATTAATTGTGGTCTAACCTCACCTCCCAATGGCTGTTCTTTGCAGCAATGATCAGTGCTGAGTCGCCACGCCGCTCATCTGCCACGTCTGGTTCAACACCGTCTGCCAGGAGGCGCTGCACTCGCTGCGGATCGTTGAAGTTGCATGCTGCCAGCAGTTCCTCTTCTCGGCTATGGTAGGTGCTCAACATCTGCAACAGTAATACTTATGGTCATCAATAGTATTTAAGGTTATATAGCATTAAATATTATGGCAAATTCACCATACTCACGTGTTCGATTTGATTTATTCAACTGATATAAAAATCTAGCCTAGAGCTCTGTACATACATTTCTGTTTCAATAATATTTTTAAGCTGTGTTTTATAGCCTCTTATAACTCACCTTTGAGTGGTCTATGTACATAATGCCTGTACGTGTATAATGTATTTATGTTTGTATTTTAATGCATGTGTAGTATGTGTATATACTACATGAAGTGAGACTAATAAAATATTGACTTATTTATGTACTTACATTAAATGTAGATATGAAGACAATTAAAATATCAGGAAGGCACAAAAATTTGCAACCACTTTTTGGTATTTTCATTGTGTCTTGTAGCCCTTATAATTAAAGTTATAGCTTACAAAAAATCAAGTGGCTACTGGTTAGCACTACTGTTCTGGCACTGTTCCACTTGGCATGTGCAGTAAGCATGTGCACATATTCCCAACGGCATATAATGTGGGCATACAGACGCTCAACAAATCATTAATAAACCAGGTGCTAAACACTGGAATATTATCTTATATGCCCAAAACTGAGAAAGTAATGATACATCAATATTTTAAAATATAGCCATGCAGGTCTCTCCTCTTCTTCCGACAATCTCAAAAGAATGATATATTTAGGCAGACAGTTCTATCTAAATTTCATACATCAATGATTGACAATGAGTATGGTTTGATACATAACTGCGCTTGAACGTACTTATAATTGATCAATCAATCAATGTTCTAATACGGCAATAAACATATTTGTCGACCTTTCGAAGACCAAGACATCTAGGCCTATTTTTCTAACTATGTGAGATCTGCGGCAGTTAGTGCTGCAATGTTTTAGTGCCGAAACTATATTAGCATAGCTGATTCATACGTTGTCCGGTAGTGATGGAACTTTAGCTGCTGCTATTTTTACCGGCCAGATGATGTGCCAGACCAATGGCCGTTTTGCACTATGTCTGGGTCCGGACCTATAATACTCTAACCTATAGCAACAGCTAGAACTACAAACCGACATAAATATTTTGTTATTCTTAAAAATTTTTTTTTACAATACAGTGACTGAAAATGCACGTTCAAATGCAGCATAATTGTAAAATTAACAGTGACACGTACATCGCCAATATCGTATACGTCTACCATAAACACGGAAGAATAATACTGATCTATGCCCAATTATTGTACAGATGTTACGTCACGGTTCACACTTGTTCGGGCACATTGTCATTGCCCACGTTTTGACCGATCCAGATTCGAAGACAACTAGCAAGTTCTAACTTACCGTATCATACAGACCGACTTAATAATCACGGCAAAATAATAGAGCGTTTGGGAAGTAACAAACACAGAATGTGGCGAGAGAGGCAATGCATTTGAAACCGTCACATACCCTGTGTTTATGTAACCTGACCGCAGACTGGCAGCGCTATCTAGCGGGTCGATTATATTGCATCTCGCCATCTGGCGAATGTATGTGCTGACAGAAACGACAAACTCCCCGACAGGGGCGCCACTCAGCATATCAACACCACTGCCACAATTAATTATAAATAAAACATGGACAGTGCGGTGTGGTATGTTGGTTAGGTAACACGATTGTTGTTTACGACTTGCTACGTCGTTGCATTTGTGAACTTAAGGCAATGCGGGACCCTGCATTTGGCCTGCAACCTATTTTTGTGATTTGTTATCACAGCTTGCTGAAATGTTAACACAGCCTAAAATAAATTGCAAAATAAATGAGGATTTTTTTGGACCCCTTGTGACCCTTATCATGACGGCCATTTTAAATTTGAATGGTATTAGCACAAAGCCTAGATCTTGGCAATAGCCAGGCCAAATGCACTGTAACTTTGTGTGTGTATAACTAGGATACACCTGCACTTAGTAGCATAATTTTTTAATGCTTTGTTTATTTTTTTTACAATTCTTTTTACTTTGGTAAAAAAATTATAAATGAAACATTAACATTTTATACTGTCAGAAATGTGCCGTATTGTTTTTTACCATAGTGTTCCTGTTACTAAGTAACGAGCAATGGTGTGGTGACACTCTAAAAATTTCAAAGGATTCTGTTGAGAAATAGCTGAGATCTACACAACATTACAAGTCGGTATACTGAAATAATTGTAATGGAGAAAAACGACGTCAACGTTTGGGAACATTTGAGCAATGCATTTTATAATAAAAAAGATATATAGAACATAATACAGTAGAATTGACATTGCTAAAAATAAAACCTTATTATGCATATACCCAACACAAACCATGAATTTACACAAAAACGTATGAACATGTTCTTGTTCATAACTAATGACAGTGTAACTAATGTCAATGTTCACTGTCAGCCAGCCTAGTGTGCTCCAGCCGCATAGTCCAGTGACGTACGAGAAGCTGCTGCACGAGCGACACGTCGAGCACGACGGGCACTTGCAGTACTGATGGAAAATATCAGCCAGATGTCCTGTAAGTATGAAGACTGGGAAGTAAGCAGGCAAGCGAAACCGAAACACAAGAAATCATCCCTTACTTCAAACCTTCCCAAATGAGGACAAGGAAGCATTAGTCATGAAAAACCTGAATAAAATAAAAACAAAGGCGAGCCATTCAGTGGAATTATTGTAAAGAACAACATGAGCAAGGCTGATAGAGAGAAGGAGCGATCACTACAGAAGGAGGCTCACTGCAAGAAGAGAGAACACATTTCATCTACCTGGCAAGAGGACGGCAAGGAGAGAGACGCACCACCAAAGTAAAGAAAAGGGGAGAGCTGACCAGCTAAGCTCGGGCACTGCGAGTGCCAGAGCTGGAGAAGTAATCGTATGGTACACAAATACTGATGTTCTCAATAAGGAAAAACTTACAGAACTAAGAAGCAGAATAAAAAGCCATTTGTCGTAGCAGTTTCAGAAGTAAAACCTAAAAAATATAAGAGACACTTCATTACCAAAGAATACGATCTAGAAGGATACGATATAGAAGTACTCAACATTGGTGAGCACAATGGAAGAGGGATGATTTTTTATATACACAACTTGTTACAATTTCAAATACACCAATTTGATGTTGAGTTTAATGAAGCACACTTTTGCACTTTGACACTTAGAGGGAAAGACACCTTTCATACAGCTCCTTGTAGAGAAGCCCCAGTAGCACCGCCGAGAATAATGACAACCTCAATAGTCTACTAGGTAAAATCATCGAACAGAACTTTTCACATATATTACTACTTGGATACTTTAATTATCCAAAGACTGACTGGACAACAATCTCTACTGCAGCTGTAAGTATAGATAATAAGGAATTTAAGTTTTCTGAACAACTGCGAGACTGTTACTTAGTGCAGCATTTAACTGAACCCACTAATGGCAGGGGTACACATGAACCATTACTCCTGGACCTTGTCCTCAAGGGTGAAGACACGATGATTCCAATGATTCAGACAGCCTCTGCACTAGGAAGAAGTGACCATTATATCATCAATATGATTAATTGCTCACCAGACTACGACCCAGTTAGTAACATTTTATATATGTATATATATATATATATATATATATATATATATATATATATATATATATATATATATATATATGACAAGGAATGGATGTCATTCAAAATATTGACTGGGAAGCAGAATTTCCAAACCACTAGGGAAATGTGCAAACCCAAAGGGATATCTTCACATCTAAGTTTAGAGACGCAGAAGAACAATGTATTCTAAAGAAGGTGATATCGGAAAGAGCCAGAAAATACCCAGCAGTATTGGACGTCAAAACCCGAGCTAAAATAAAGGAGAAAACCAAATTATGGAAGAAATATTTACAAACCAAAGATGCCCAAATGTATTAGGAATTCTGCAGAATCCGAAATCTGGTCAGGAGACTAACATGAACGGCACAACAGTTATTTAAAAAGGATATCACAAAGCAAATCAAGCAGAATCCCAAGAAGTTCTGGCAGTTCGTTCAGGCGAAAATAAAGACGAGAACAAGGAGGCCCAACTTGATAAAGAACAACAACGACACAGATGAGCTAACAAAGTCTGACTTGGAAAAGTGTTGGCAGATTATTTCCCTTCGGTGTTTACCAGAGAGCCAGACGGAGACATTATTGAGGAAACAACAATATGTTTTAATACTATTGGGATTTGCACTATCGACGCATTGATGGTGGCAATAAAGCTAAAGAAGCTAAAGATTTACAAATCACCAGGACCTGACGGCCTTCAACCTCGTGTCCTAAATCAATTGGCAGATGCTATCAGTAGTCCACTATCCACCATATTTAAGACATCGCCGACAACAGGCGCTCTACACACATATTGGAAAAAGGCAAACATATCTGCAATAAACAAGAAGGGAAAGAAACAACCAGCACAGAACTACAGACCAGTCAGTCTGACCAGCGTAGTAGGGAGATATAGTAGGGAGATATAGTAGGGAGATATAGTAGGGACATGTTGGAGGCAATCATTAGAGACACCATCATTCAACACATTAATAATACCTACCTGCTCAACAACATACAATTTGGTTGTATCAAGGGTAGATCCTCAGTTCTACAGCTGCTTAAAGTACTTGACATGTGTACGAGACACTAGACAACGAAGGGTGTATCGACGTAATATACCGTGATTTTTTAAAAGCTATTGACAAAGAGCCACTTCATCGACATTTAAAGAAACTAGAGAGCTACGGAATAAGAGGAAACATATTGGATTGGATTGCAGCTTTGCTGGCTCACAGAACTCAACGTGTCCGAATAAACAATTCATATTCAGACAGGCAAGACGTAATAAGTGAAATACCCAAAGGGTCAGTGATTGACCCTCTACTTTTTGTCATATTCATAAACGACTTGCCTAACGTTGTAAGCAGCTCAGATATCTTACTGTTCACTGACGGTATGAAACTTTTCCGCCCAATCTATACCCAGGATGACTGCGTAAGACTACAAGACCTAATCCTTGCTGAACACTGGACAGATTTATCACTCTTGAAATTCTACCCAAGTAAATATTAAACAGTACAGATAAGGTTAAAGAAATTGGAGTTACTTTTGAATATTCACTAAACATTGAGACACATACGTCAGAAAAAAATTACAAAGCCAACTCAATTATGGGCACAATACGGCGTTCCGTCGACCACATGGATGAACAGTGCTTCACAAAAATGTTTTGGTCCCTTGTCCGCCCACATATAGAATACGTTAATCAAGTGTGGACTTCATCCTTATTGAAGCATATCACAGACTTTTTTTACAGATATTAAAATTAACAACTCTGGCTTATCGTCGACTCAGAGGAGACATGATACAATTATATAAGATACTAACAGGGAAATATGCAGGAGACTTGGCGACTCTGGGCATGTCTTTATCTACTCTACGCATCGCTTCAACAGTAATCATAAGTTAATATTGCATAGACCATATACATATAATAGTAGGTCGTTATTATACTAACGGTGACTAACCTTAGTAGGATGTACTGTGTCAACCTGGATGATGTTGTCCACATGTAGAGTGAGGATTTTGTGGTCCGTGGTCCGATGGGTCTCTACTTCGACGGTTTGTTCATAAGTCCGAACATTCAGAAATACGAACCTCATAGTTTTGCTCGTCTGAACGATCGATTTTGAAGCATGTGCTTCATAAATGTGGTCGCCACGACCCTCTATCATCGTTAGAAGGACAAACAAGCGAACAGATCGGGGCTGATTTATGTTTTTGGTTCAGTCTGGGATTTTTTTCTTTTTCATACATTTTGTCAATTCGGGGTCTAGTCCTACTAAGCGAACATCGCAACTGGCTTTCGATATCGAATACATGACATCTAGAATGGTTTTGTATAGTCGTTGATAAGGTAGTCAGTGGAAGGCTAGGCTCGTTATAAAGACGGATCAGTGAAGGCTATGAGCAATACCTCACGTACTTTATGTTTAGGTCGCAGTCGCGGCTGAATTTTGTTAAGTGCTCTACTCGGAAACGTTGCATTTGTTTTATTGCTGTCGGCGCCACATTTGAATTGATACAATTGATCACACGAAACCTATAAAAAGTCACACACATATATATAACTCTACACTTCGATTACATAGACACTAGATTTTGATTAGAACATAGTGTTTATACATACAAACATGTGTTTGTGTGTGTGTGTTTATATATATATATATATATATATATATATATATACGATTGTGTGTGTGTGCGTGTAATCTTGTGCGTGTTTGTGTGTGTGTTTATATATATATATATATATATATATATATATATATATATATATATATATATATATATATATATATATACATACATACATACATATATATATATATATATATATATATATATATATATATATATATATATATATATATATATAATATATATATATATATATATACGATTGTGTGTGTGTGCGTGTAACCAAATAATCACATAATGCAATGCATTACTGCAACGATGACGTCATTCGTTAGATAACTTGCATATACGGCAACAGACCACACTAACTTTGATATACTGTATCGCGTTACTGGATCAATATTATTTCGATGATGTTGTGCTACATAGGTACTAATTTGGTCTTTTGTACAACCATTTACAAACAGCAAAGTTTTATTCGAAAAACACAACACATAAACATGGCATAATATGTCAGGGCATTTGATTTATTGAATTTTCACTGGGGGCAATATCCAACAAAGACCATAGCCCCGTTTCAAATTCCATTAAGATGGCCTGATAAGCATGATGGGGCAGGATTGGGGGGCCAATTGGCCTGACTGAAACGGTTTTAGGCTACATTATATGAAAAAAAACACCCTGTAAGATGTTTGGCCAATGAAGGAATGGTGGACCCACGGCACCGTTATTTTATAAATATGAAACTCATATATTTGCATTTACCTGCAGTATTTGTAATGACGTTTCAAACTGACATCAAATGTAGACATCTTCAAACTGACCGCCAGATGGAGTAGCGGTCGACTCTCGCACGCACGCACGCACGCACGCACGCACGCACGCACGCACGCACGCACGCACGCACGCACGCACGCACAAACACTGCAATACTATGATGGAAGTTACCCGGCAGTAACCGATTTTGTTAAATTGCTCATCAATCAGTAAACATTACAAATGTGGTGCAAATTGGAGTAGCAGGTACGGCACGAAGTCAATTTGTATTTAAAAATCCAACCTCAGCTCATTTAGCCAATCGCAAATCCGGTTTGTTGATATCCTAATGTGTAGTGAGTGAACAGTCTAAGAAACACCCGCAGCCGATTTAATAAAAAAAATATTTTTTTTCAAATCAGCGAAAGAATTTACTATAATCGTTATATATGGTAAGGCCCAAAATTGTGGATATCCCAAACTGTGCGGGTTAATGCCGATGTTGGGCGTGACTCGCGGAAATTCGCACCTTCGCGGAAAAAAGTACGTAATAATAATTACAAAGGGTAGTTCGGTTGTTTGTAGAAAGGGTAATAGTGGCGTGAATGAATATTTGATATGTATGCACAAGTATACATCAACACATCAGTTGTAGTGCTCCAAATATTATGACAACACAAGCAATGTCACTGATATGAGGCAGCTACTGAGGCGAGGAAAGCCAACATATTAATGTGATTAGATTGATCACGTTTGTTGCGTGCGGTGCAGACCATGAATGCTAAAATTGCACATTTTCAATTCCGGATATTTTTCACACGAGAGCACCTGGTCATCCATGCTTTGGACACTTCTGGAAATCTTATCCAAATGGGTCTCTAAACGTTTTCGAACTTCGTTGAACAAAAGTCTTCTGGGGAAAGCACCCACATTATAACAAGGTGACGTCAAAAAAGTTCCAGTTAGGATGACCATTACATTGAATTCTACAAAGATAACCGGGCTACCGTTGCACCTTGTTCCAGAGCTTGCAGAAAGTGGACAACAACACGTTTGTTAGCTTCAGTAGGGAAAATATATTTGTTTATACAACATTTATGCCATTCCATCTGACACCAGTCACCACATGGAACCAGTCGATGGCCACGGCGAAGAGAAGGGGAGAAAGGATGCAGTCTTGTCTCACACCAGTCACCACACGGAACCAGTCGATGGCCACGGCGAAGAGAAGGGGAGAAAGGATGCAGTCTTGTCTCACACCAGTCACCACACGGAACCAGTCGATGGCCACGGCGAAGAGAAGGGGAGAAAGGATGCAGTCTTGTCTCACACCAGTCACCACACGGAATCAGTCAATGGCCACGGCGAAGAGAAGGGGAGAAAGGATGCAGTCTTGTCTGGCACCAGTCACCACACGGAACCAGTCGATGGCCACGGCGAAGAGAAGGGCAGAAAGGATGCAGTCTTGTCTGGCACCAGTCACCAAACGGAACCAGTCGATGGCCACGGCTAAGAGAAGGGGAGAAAGGATGCAGTCTTGTCTGGCACCAGTCACCACATGGAACCAGTCGATGGCCACGGCGAAGAGAAGGGCAGAAAGGATGCAGTCTTGTCTGGCACCAGTCACCACATGGAACCAGTCGATGACCACGGCGAAGAGAAGGGCAGAAAGGATGCAACAGAAGTCAACCAGTCCGAGTTATTCTCCACTAATGATCAGAGTAAAAAGAAGACGATTTCATTTTCAATGGCGGACTTTGCAATACCAAAATGGCGCCAACCAAAAATCAGATCCAAAATCTGACGTCACAAACGTAATTATGAGCGTACGCCATTGTCTGGTCACTGTAGGCCCTTACTGTTCTACGGGAACCTATGACTTGTCTTGAGTAGAATACTGACCAACACTCCTAATGAGTCAAAATATCAGGTTTGTGCGCCCCTTAGGCGTGTTTGTTTGGAACTGAGCTTGTTTAACTTGTCGGGGTTCTGTAATGCAGGTTGGCGTGTGTCTGGTAGTGAGTTCCAATATTTTATTGTCCTGGGAAAATTTATAACAGTTCTTGCTGGTGTGGATGGTATTTAAGGTTTGCTATGGAGATGCTGTGATTGACGCTTTTGGGGTTGGATAAGACTTCCGACTGGCAAGGATAAATGACCGTTGATGACTTTGTGGAATATGGTGAGACGTCTGTTTATTCTTCTGGTGGTTGGTTGTTCTTCTGGTGATTGGTAATTTCCTTGTCATTCCTGTAAAACCCCCTTTCTCTGTATGTGTAATAATTGTAACAAAAGCCTGCCATCCTTCTTTGCACCATATCTAGTTTAATAAGGACTGTGGTGTATGGATCCCATACGGATGAAGAGTATTCCAGAAGCGGACGAACAAGGGTTCTGTAGGCAGTTGATTTGTGTTTTGAGAGCATGACTTAGCAACATTGTTTGTATATAACTTACAGTATGCCTACATTGCATTACTAGCCATACGTCTGTCAGATCCACAATTCCAACATAATGTTCTCGCAGAAGCAACTTTATACTTTGTTTTGGTTGTAAAGACATTTTTTTGGGGCCAGAAATTCTACGGAAAATACGACTGGTTGCCAAGCAACAAGTCACGTAATGGATCTGGTCATTCTTGTTGTTGTTTGCATTGATTGAGACGTAGGACTTACAAAAGTCCCGCGACTATTTTACCTTGCGCGCGCCAGACAATCGTGTATAAATGCCAACGGATATCTATCCGGCTTCGGAAATATTCAAACGTTTCCATTTCTGACTGCTGCACTAGCACCCACCGTCAAATGTCTTAATAGCGCATACACGCAAAGCCCGTCCCGACACAACTACATTTTTATTGGTGTAGCGAGTCGGGCTGAACCGGACTGCGTCGAGTTGCGACTCGTCGTAACGTGTATACGCTCTTACGACACCGACACATTTTGGTTGAGTTGCGTCGGGCCGCATCGTAAGTTATCTGGCAAGCATTCCTATGAAGATTTGTACGGTACGAACGCTTCGTGGAACCGGCCCCAGGCTTTTAGACGGACCGAAGTTCTTGGGGCCACAATCAAGTCAAAGTGCACGCCATCTGAAGCACTCTACATTAAAATGTCTACGACACGGTTTTGGCTATTTTTTTCATATTCCAAGTAAAAATCTAAAACTAATTCATGTGTTAATTTTTGGCGAAATTAATATGTAATTAGTTATATTTTAGAAAAGTTTGCAATTACCGCCATGAAACGAAAGTTTTCTTTTGAGTGAGAGAGAGACAACATTCTTGGAAACACACCGCGCTGACTTTGATCGCTAGATGGCGGGCATGTTTAAACGCAAGGCATCTCGGGATCGTCGATAATGTCGACGGAAGTACAAGACGTAATGTTGTACTTTAAATTAGTGAGTTGTAACAATGATGTATCCATGACAACGACAAGAACGCAAATAAAGCACCGAAGTGTGACGTCACGCTGGCATGACAACCAGCTCGCTGGTTCTCCGCAAACATTTTTAGATAGACTTTTCTAATGGTGTTGTGTTTTGTCATCGACTGCAAACACCATATTGTGAGTCACACTTATAGCTTTTATTACTTCCCAAAGATGAAACTGAGAAGAAACGTATTCTCAGAATATTTGGACGAGAACTTTTTTTGTTTTTTTTGCGCATCACGCTTTATTCACCGTAAAGTACGGAGGCCACACCTGTCAAAGCTGCTGTTATTGCGCATCACGCTTTATTCACCGAAAAGTACGGAGGCCACACCTGTCAAGGCTGATGTTATTGCGCATCACGCTTTATTCACCGTGACGTACGGAGGCTAAACCTGTCAAGGCTGATGTTCGTGCGCATCACGCTTTATTCACCGTGACGTATGGAGGCTAAACCTGCCAAGGCTGATGTTATTGCGCATCACGCTTTGTTCACCGTGACGTACGGAGGCTAAACCTGTCAAGGCTGATGTTATTGCGCATCACGCTTTATTCACCGTAAAGTACGGAGGCTAAACCTTTCAAGGTTGATGTTATTGATAATTATTATTAAATTGTGAAAAGGATTAGTCTTCCTGAACATTAACAAATTAATAATAATACAGTGTAACTGTTATTTCGTGCTATTTCGTGGCAGGTAGCTGATCCTTCTTTTTAAATTTATTATATTGTTTTTGATGATGTTTTTTTCCCAACATTTCTTTTAATTATTTGAGTCTATGGATTTATTCATGATGAACAGATACAATAAGTTTAATTGGGGCACTTAACAAAATAACTGGCCGATGATAACGGCTTCCCGTGCTGAGCGTACTGGTATTAAACATAAGTCGTAACGCTATCATCATAACGCAAACATCGGCTGATCTGACGTTTAAATAATTTCGAAGGCAACTGAGCATGCGCTGGCGTAGATACGCGATTGTTTCAGCGCAACACAAAAGATCCGCACGTGTTTTCTATTTTCTACGATTGTTCAAAGTTACGTAACCAAACGTACCAAAGACACCCGCTGACGTCACAAAACGGCACGACGAGATTAGAAGACCCAGCTGCGAGATTGCTGTGAATTATCACGCTTAATGACGAATACCTCGGTTTTGTGTGTGTGTGTGCGTGCGTGCGTGCGTGCGTGCGTGCGTGTAAAGTACCACGAGCCAAAAAGACACTTAGATATATGTACGCAAGCCCAGGATGCTCGGAGTGACTGTATAGTTTAAACCCAGCTGCACGAGAAATTGGAATCTCCGCCGGTTAATATGTATGTTCGGTCTCTGACAGATGCTGGTGTGGGAGGACAAAAAAGGCAACCATTGCAAGAGCTTATGATTCCTTGCACAATCAGTCAAATGCCACGACAATAACAATTTTGTGCCCTCCAAACCATATATAACTGCCGGTTATATATCACGCATAACGTTGCTAACAATTGTAGGTACTATCGTTGTAAGTTACGTAATCGACGTCAAACGTCCACATAGGGAATGTCCCCATTGAAATAAAGGTAACAACAATGCCAGTGTAATGATAGTTCACATTCATGCAGCAGTCTGATCGACGATTCTATAACAACATTATAGACACTAATAGATATTACATTTGGTCCACGTGCCATACATCATTATTTTGACAACTTTGTAGAACTGCCGAGTAGATGCGTGTGTCGTGCATAGTGGATATTTGTTACTAGAACCGTGGTACAGTGGTGTAGCATCCATACGTAGTTGTCATAATACAACAATAATACAACATTTAGCAAGCCGCATGCTTTCGAATGTGGTATCAATCTGTGATCTGTTGTGACCATTTATTTAGCGACACCACCGGCACCACCGGCACCGCCTGCATCACCGGCATCACCTGCACCACCTGCACTACCTGCACCACCTGCATCTCCGGCACCGCCGGCAACGCTGGCATCACCAGCACCACCGGCACCACCGGTACCTCCGGCACCTCCGGCACCTCCGGCACCTCCGGCACCTCCGGCACCTCCGGCATCAGCAGCCGCAGCAGCGGCAGGTTGTGCCATCGGCGCTTTCCTGCAGTGTGCTTTCCTCGCGAATGCTTCGTGGTCGGCGGAATTGAGGCAAGCAATTATCGTTTTCAAAAACGGCATGCAATGTTCGCAGGCGAAGACCCTGTAGCACAACACAACACGTGTTCAGTACTGGGCAACAATATTAAAAGCGGTATTGAACGCTCGTGATACGGACCGAATTAGTTATCTACGTCATGACGTGACCATGGCGTACGAAATGGCGCGTGCGATGACAAAGTCAAGCCACCCGACCGCATTACCGGTGGGATTCACGTGTATCCATGCTTTCTATGCTGTAAAAATAAAGTATAGATATTTGAAAAGTATTGTCGATAATTTGTTTCGCTTTCTTGCGCACCAGTTTAGTGATCTCCGACCTTACATTACGATGCACCGCTGCCATTCTACGCTGCGCTCGTCATGTTCGACGAATGTATTGTTTACGTCATCGCGGACAAAACAACAAACGGAAATTGTATTGTTTAAAGCCGAATGACAACCGACTGAAACAACATAAAACATTGTCTCCAACTTTTAACTGAATTTATGGTGTGTGTGAAATAAATTGCAAAAGGTACTTTTGCGGAGTGAATCGCCCAGCGAATCGTACTCGGCGGCTGTCGGAATAGCATAAATAATCGCACGGGGCCTACGGCCATGTCCAATTATTTGTGCTACTCCGCCACGGTCTCGTACGATTCACGGGCGATTCACACGCAAGCTCCGCCAGCCATTTTGCATTTATTATCAGGTTGTGGCAGTGGGGATATGTTGAGTGGCGTCCCTGCTGCGAAGTATGTAACGCGCATGGTCATTCGTGAAAGTGTGGAAATGTCAATTAGTAAGGCAATTATGAATAGTTCATATTCATATTGCTTTTGTATTGGACTTTGAGTAGCCATATTGGTACTGGGGCAGCGGACTCGGGCCAGTACATTGTACGGATTCGAGACCTGGAAGGTGAACGAAAGCGACAACCAGAGACTGGACACATTCGAATTCAAGTGTATAAGGATGTTCCTCAAAGTTAGTTGGCTGTATGTTATGTCAAATAAAGATATCCTGAATAATACCAAGTTAAGAATGTTAGCATAGAAGTAAAAATCAGAAGATGGAAGTGGATAGGATATATATCTGCTGCGTGGCAAAACGATCTGGTGAAAAACCGCAGAAAAAGAAAAAAGATTTTGGGTATTCTGAAGCGAAACAGGTGGCCAAAGACAGAACAAACTGAAGAAGAAACACCAATATGTGCAACAGATTAGTTTTGAGAATTTTTTTTAATATTCCGTGCTAGACGAACAGGTCGACGGGGAACCGCGAAACGCGTCAGGAGAAAATTGACAATACGCCTCAAACATCAATATAATTGATCTCTGCCGCACAGAAAGCACGGGAACACGTGGAACCAGCACGTGGTGCCCGCCGACAGTCCAGTCGGCGTCTCGATCTCGTTATTTCCTACGCGATGGCCACGTCAAGACGTAAATAACTCGTTCGGTCCGCACCACAAGCGTTCAATACCGCATTTAATATTGCACTCGTATTGAATCTCGCAAATCTGTTCATTCTAACGCCAACTCGACTCTCGGAAGCATTCAGCCACGCAGCTATTAAAAAATTTGCCAATCTTCAAAACGGCAGCAATACAATTCGAAACCGCGGATTCTCTCGATTGAAAGACCAATATTCTATCCACCACGCAAGTGCGCCCTTGTGAAATAAATAGATAGATCTATGAAATCGAGGCTATCCTAAATAGTGTATTTGTAATCACCGTATTGTGAACGGTTCTTGTTGTGCAGGGCACTGGATAAAATTAAGCGATTTTTTTGCAGTACTCACCAAGACAATCGCATATGCACGACAACGAATGTTATTTGACAGGATCACTTAAAAAAATTTTCTTTGGTCATGGATAGACTGTTGATCTCCAAACAGTATGTACATTGATGATGTCATGTGTACATTGATGACGTCATATCCCACTGGGTCATTTCATTGTTGTTAATGTAACAAACAAAACTTGCAAAATGATAACTATAAATTGGGTGTGTACCAAAGGGTTCATGCTGTACTGTGATATTACGATTTTATGACTGAAATTGTATATATCTCAAAACACTCTGACTAATTAAACCATTAAAACACTTACCCTTTTCCGTTTTCGTCTGCATCTCTGATAATACTAGCCATTTTCTTAGGGTCAACGTGTTTGATAATATCCAAAAGAGCGGTTTCTGTCAAAGCTACCTCACGGACGACTCTCGACGTTCTAAAATAAAAACAAGTTATTGTTTCATTGTATGCTAAGGTACAATGCCTCACATTTCGATAACCAACACTTAAAAGCAACATTTCGCATGTTCCAGAATCCAGGCTGAGGCGGCGAGGGCAGTGGAAGCCCGCAACCAATTCGTGTGCGTGCGTGCGTGCGTGCGTGCGTGCGTGCGTGTGTGCGTGCGTGTACACACGTTACTTATCATGTTTTACAATGCATAGCCATGGACATAGTAGGGGTTATGTCTACGAGGTAATGTCAACTTCAAACAGATTGCAACATGCCATGAAATTATACTCACGGCCTAGATACAGTTTCATCAATGAGTACCGTCAGTAGAATGCCTACGACCATCAAGCTAAAGTAATTCGTCTGGAACAAAAACAACTGAATTCGTATATATCTATGTACGTATGTATGATGGAGGGACGGAGGGAGAGAACATCCGTCAATTCTAGTGATTGAACCTAGTTTTATTTGGCAACACTGAGATAATGTCAATGATACTGTAACAATAATACAACATTTAGCAAGCCGCAAAGCTAGTCAAAGAACACTTTAAAAGACCAAAAAACACTTCTGTAGTAATGTGTTGTCTTACACAATGAAACAGAATGGTGTAAATTTGGTGGCGAGTTGCTCGCAACTTGATACCTGACATCACACCATATATTACTCTCCAGAGAATAAAACGCACTAGTTCGATTGAGATTTCAGTAAGTACTACGAATTATCGCTATGTGTGTTTTTAGAGATAAGAAAGCTCAATTTTAAGCGCAAAAGCACGTTATTACTTGTTGGTGCAGGTGAAATGTGTCAAATGGCACCATTCTCAGTGCTATCTTTTGTTTATGGCAAGCATTTACTAGACTCGAATAAACGAAGGTTTATACAATTTTTCCTGATGTTTACAGACAATACAGTGACGTCTGTGACTGTGTCAATAAATATAATAATTATTGTATGCACAATTTTTGCAGACAAAAGCGCATTGCCAATTGACAATATTATAATTATGTATTTTGTATTGCTACCCTAGTCTAGACTACTGCGAGTGGTATTCAATGTTCACTGGAAAGAGCACGTGACTAATGATGTATGGCAAAATGTCAATGACGATGGTAAAAGACAAGATTCAGGAGCGCAGGAAGCGGTTTGCTGGGCACAACATAAGGCATGCGGGGACACTATTGTCAAAACTAATATTCTGGGAGCCGACACACGGACGCGCTTCAAGGGACGACCCCCTCTTAGACTTAGGTGCGTCGAGACAGATACAGTCTACGGACCCAGAGGAGTTAACTGCATACATGAAAGAGAGATCTGAAATTGAAGGGCGAGTCATCAGATCCAGAAGTCTTTCGACCAGATGATGATGATGATACTTGTACTACGGAAAACGTCCGCTTTGCGTTTCGGTAGATGGACGCGTCCAAATATACCTGGTTGGGCAATCAGTGTTAATGAATGACATCATTGACATTGCCATTGCCATTGCCATTGCCATTGGCATTGCATTGACAATTGCATTGGCATTGCCATTGTCAGTTTATAATATCAAAGCTTATTCTATAGTCCATTCTCCAGTACTCTCGGTTGCTTAAATATTTCTTATTGGCTACAGTTGTTATGTATTGTTACAAACAAGCCAACGTATAACACTTACATTATGAAATGCCATTGTAGCAATTGTTTATGCCCGTATCAATCCCACTCATAAGTGAAGTGAAGATAACGAATCTTGTATTGGTTTTCAAAACCACAGTTGCTTAGCAACATCATCCGCGACTCGAGACTTGTTTGGCGTGCTCTACGTCACGTGTCACAAATATTTATTTATCAAGAGCAGATCATTGTTACATATTAGATATTATTAATGACTACGGTCACCCGTAGGCTTAGCCTTGTGCAAAGCAAGTGAAATTTTTTGAAGGTTTAGCCTTAGTTTAGCAGAGGGCGAGTGTAAAGTGGGGAGCAACTCGTCAAAGGAGCGATCATTATTTCGATCTTGCTGACAGCAATCTCACCAGTAATTATAAAGGCAAGTAATTCAATGCAATCCCAATGGAGGCGAGGGGGTGAGGGTGCGCCCAAGGCATTGGTGGCGTTTGTGCACTGGGCGGGGACAGGGCAGGATTCGCACGTTCATTAGCAACACGCCGATGGAGATATTATTATTATTTCGATCTTGCTGACAGTAATCTCGCCACTACTAATAAAGCAATTAAATGAAAGCGAGAAGCGTGTGTCTGCGCATGCGCCGGTAGTTGATCATGAATGTATTAATAGCACAAACATATTATAGCTACAATAATAGGTACTGTATATAATAACAGTGTCAACCTCGGGAAACAATGGATGAATTTCCACTTTCCACTCTCTTTTTGCTTAAAATATGAGAAAAAATATGTATAAAGCGGTATTTTCTGTCGTAAGCTATTTTCCCAATGCATACGTGTTGCCGTTGCCTTGGTGTAGCAAATCATGTGTGTGTGTGTGTGTGTGTGTGTGTGTGTGTGTGTGTGTGTGTGTGTGTGTGTGTGTGTGTGTGTGTGTGTGTGTGTGCGTGCGTGCGTGCGTGCGTGCGTGCGCGCGCGCGTGCGTGCGTGTGTAGCCTATACATATAATTAAAAATGAGCTATATATATGTATATATGTATATATATATATATATATATATATATATATATATATATATATATATATATATATATGTATATGTATATGTATATGTATATACATATATACATATATATATATATATATATATATATATATATATATATATATATATATATATATATATATATATATTACGGTTTTCTTCAATCACAACTATTTTGATTACTTACTCAACGTTTATATATATATATATATATATATATATATATATATATATATATATATATATATATATATATATATATATATATATATATATATATATATATGTATATATGTATATGTATATGTATATATGTATATGTATATATATATATATATATATATATATATATATATATATATATATATATACATTTGTTGCCAACCAGCGCTATTGAGAAATGGTACCTTCTCAAATATATATAGTGATGGAAGGATCCCCTGGGGTACGAAGACAGATCCAGGTTTGTTTTGGGCGACAAGTGACGGGGAACATCTCCCATATTGATTTTCTCGAAACCAAATTGTAGCATTTGACGCATTATGTGGAATTGCCTGACGGACCTGGTTTTAGCATTGGTTTATATGAAAACAATAACGATATGTAGCCAGTATCCCCCACACACCCGTTCTCAGGCTCAGGGTTTTGGAAAGGGTGTTAGGGTATACACAATCAGCCGTTATTTCTGGGAATATTTATTTTTTAAAATTTACTTTTAAAGAAAATGTGCAAAAAAAATTTAAACACTATTAAAACACTGCAACATATCTATTTTTAAATAATAGTTAGCATAGACCGAGAGGCACTTTGTGCACTGTGCTACAACAAACTCGCAAAGCCAAAGTGCAAGCCAATGCAAAGGTGAAATAGCTCTACTCAAAAGTTAGATCGACACAGTTGTTAAAAACAGTTCGATAAATAAACACGCATGGTACTACTAAAAACAACACTATTGTAAATAAATTTACATTTATGTTTTTTGAGGTTTTTGATTCCGGGCATTTGTTTACTGCGGCATGAATCCGAAGGCTTCGGCTAATATTATATTGTTGTGACTGTGACCGCGTTGTTGACTCGTACGGAATGACTTGAACCGGTACGTTTATGTCAGTTGCACCGTCAGAATCGCCGTCTCTCGACATTTTGCGTGATCTAAATCTTGCTAAAAAGTGCCTGGTTAGGCTATGAGCCGGCGTAGGAGAAGTTGGTTTGTTTGGCTAAAATGGTGTCAAGCGGCCTGACATCTACCGGCAAAAGAACACAAACTGGTTTCGGAAAGTGCCTTCGGGAATTTAGGTATATCTCCTGTTTTATGATTAAATTAATGTAGCTTTTTTCAATTTCATGACTGAATATGAATAAGGGGATACAGTTCTATCCATAACGAGTGAAAACAAGTAAATGTATCCGACCTTTGCATGTGATATTTAAGCAAATTCTCTCAATTCTCTCTCGCTACACACAAACTTGACTAGTTCACATTTGCAGAGTTCGTTCTATAACTGATGATGCAGCCATAAAACAATCTATACGTAACTGAAATTTTTCGTCATACGAGTTTTGTGAAGCGCCATTACAATCCGTAACAATAAAGAATATTTCGTATAATTTAGTAATGACGTAAGGCAGAGCAAGACCAAACAATCTTCACATAGGCCTGTGTAGTTCTGAAACGCATATTCTTGTACTCATGTTCACACCAGAGCCTCTAGTTGCGGACGTGATACAAAAGAGCGTAGAATATAAGAGGCTTTACTTCGCTCGGTCCTATGGTTAAGCGTATGCAGCAGCGCCCCTGGGTTTTTAATGGTGAGGTGTCCGCTAATACGAGACCGTGGAAGGGTTACGGACAGAATTGCTGGGCGATATATTGCAACAACGCACGGGAAAATGCGACACGATGTCGTTTTTCGGTTTCCCGTGAATGATGAAAGGCAGTATGTAAAGTACATCTATTTTACAATTAGAAACATGTGAAACAGCAGTCAACTTATAGTGAGTTTTGTTTTGAAACATACATGTACAATTAATTTGTTAAATGTTTTAATAAAAAAATAAGTTATACAATATACTGTATTATCATTGGTGATATATTTTAAACTGAAAGATGTTCTGTTTTTTACTGAAATGTGTTTTTATGGTATGTGATGTTCAAAAGTAAGGCCGTAAATACCCACTTTATTCTCAGTTGTACATAGGTTTTTATTAATTATAGTTATTGTAAAATGATATAGTTTGAAAAATGTAACCATAAATTGCTTGACAACAATTATATTTTTAATGGACACCCTTTATTCCTTTATAAAAATACAGTTGATCTAGCATATATGGTTCAGTAAATAAAATTCCGCTCGTTAAACCAAACAGCAAGCCGTACAGATAACACATGTTATTGTACTGGACGTTGTCAGTGACCTTAGTATATAGTTGATCATCCTAACGTGGTGACATGATGTCATCCGTATATAGTTGATTATCCTAACGTGGTAACATGGTGTCATCCGTGGTAACATGGTGTCATTTTTTAACTTCGTCCGAAACCGTGGGTCAGAGTTTATGCTGAATAAATGCTAAATAATCGATGCGTACGCATTGAATGAGTTTTTCTTCAGAATAAACGTATTACATATAAGGCAATGCGAGAATCGCGAAGGACCATTTAAAAACCTAGGCGGCGCTTCAGTCGCGTCATAACAGAAATCTTATTGGACCGAGCGAAGTAAAGCCTCTTATCTTCTACGCTCTTTGGTGATACTTCACAAACAAACAACATTTATGAAATGAAGGGGTGCCACGTGGAATTGCTCTCGGACAAATCGGTATTCTTCCACGTCAGCGATTTTCGCACGCGCGCACACACTATACAAAAATATATATATTATGTTGGAAAGTAGTTGGCTACTGGGGGGGGGGGGTATGGGCGAGCCCATTGCTGCCCCATGTATCTGTTGGTAGTAGACCCCATAATATAGGAAATAGGTGGTATTCAGACAGAAGTCTAGGAGCTCCACTATCTGTGTGATAGATAGTTCAGTACGGCTGGGTAGATTGTTATTTCCATGAAGTTTCCTAGTGATGACTTCTAGGGCTTTGTCTACATGGACAAGAGTGCTGTGGCGTCGTACGACACCAATTTTTGACCAGGTGGTATTTCCAACCCCTTTAGTTTGTCCACCAGCTTCTTAGTGTTTTTTGACACTGTGACGTTCTTACGCACCAGGAGGGTGAGGATGCTGGCAAGGTATTTCGCTGCGTTGTATGTGATACTGCCACGGCTAGATACAGTTGGCCTAAGAGGGTAGTTTACTTTGTGGATCTTAGGGGGTCACATATAATTTCGGGGGCTCTTCGAAGTCTGGGTATAACGTCCAGTACAGTGTGTCTGTGATTGAGCCGCTTTTATCCCCCTTCTTTAATATGTTAATAAGTTTGTATGTGTGGGGGTCTTTGCCTAGTTTGGTATAGGTGTTCGTGTCACCCACCATGGCTGTCATTTTCTCTCTGTATTCAGTGATGTTCATGAGTACTTCGCTTCACTCATCCCTTGACCGGGCCGATCGAAGGGGTGCGCGCTTAGAGGCTTCCACAGAGATCTTTCTCCATCTGGGACGGTTTAACAAGATTTAACAAGACTGCCACCCCAAACAACAAGTTGTAGATGGCAAGTGGACAAGGAAGCCATTGACTTATCGAGAGTCCAACAATTTTTTCATCTATGTGTAACCGGCCCTTATCAGATATCTGTCAATTCTATTTTTAAACATATTCACACTACTAGCATTAACACAATCATTTGGTAGTTTGTTCCATTCATTTATCACCCTCTGTGAGAAAGAGTACTTTCTCATGTCCAACCTACACTGTTCCTTAACAAATGCTGCTTTGTGTCCTCTTGTTCTACTGCCTTCTTTAAGTTTGAAGAACATATTCCTGTCAACATCCTCATAACCGTTCATTATTTTAAACACTTCTATTTCGTCTCCTCTTAGTCTCCTGGTCTCTAGTGTTGTCAAACCACATTGTAATAAGCGATTTTCGTAACTAAGGTCTCTCAATTCTGGAATCTTGTCTATGCCCTTCTTACGATACGGCCTCCATGCTTGTATACAATATTCCAGATGTGGTCTAAATATTGCTTTGTACAGGGGTACAATTAGCTGTTTCTCCTTATACGTGATAGTTCTCCTAATTAGCCCTAGAATTTGATTTCCTTTCGAAGCAGCAATCTCACTTTGCTCTGAAAATTTCATGTAAGCACTAAATGTTACACCTAAGTCCTTTTCTTGTGTAGTTCTACCTAGTACAGCATCCCCCATTTTATATTCTTCGTCCATGTTTCCATGTCCTATGTGTATGGATTTACACTTCCCAAAATTGGATAACATTTGCCATTTTTTCAGACCATTTAACTAATTTATCTAGATCATCCTGTAAACTATGTTTATCTGTGTCATTAGTAACCTTTCTGAATACTTTTGTATCATTTGCAAATTTGAGTACTTTGCTAAATATGTCATCTTCCAAATCATTTATATATATTAAAAACAGGATAGGGCCTAATACTGATCCCTGTGGAACCCCACTCAGAACAGATTCCCAGTTTGAAATCTCACCATCTACTATTACTCTCTGTCTTCTGTGTGTAAGCCACTTTTTTATCCAGGTGATTACATCATTGCCTATACCATGGGCTTTTAGTTTAAGTAACAATCTTTGATGTGGCGCTTTATCGAAAGCTTTCTGAAATTCTAAATAGGCAACATCCACTGGTGACCCGTCATCTGCCCACTTTGTAATTTCTTCCAAAAAACATAAGAGATTGGTTAGACATGACCATGCTTTTAGGAACCCATGTTGAGATGTATTTATTAATTTATGTTTACAAGGAATTCCACCATGTGGTCTCTAATTAATGTTTCGAGTAATTTACATACAACTGATGTTAAACTCACTGGTCTGTAATTTTCTTGTTTGTTCCTCGATCCTTTCTTAAATAGCGGTGCAATGTTTGCCTTTTTCCATTCTGAAGGAACTATTCCTTCTTCGAGTGACAAGTAAAACACTTTTGCTAGTGGTGTACTAATTTGCTCAACAATTTATCCCATCAACTCCTGGTGATTTATTATCTTTCATCTTCTTAATTTTCTTTGCTATGATTTCAGGAGTTACAAATAACTGCCCCAACTGTTCTGATTTATTTCCCTCAAATTTATTAAATGGAACTGGTAGTGAGCTGATATCTTCTGTGGTAAAAACTGAGCTGAAATACTCATTCAGAACCTCTGCCATCTGAAACCCATCTGAAATTATGTTTTCACTGTTGTCTTCCAATGGTCCGACCTTATCTCGAACTTTCTGTTTACTCCTTACATAAGCATAGAAACTCTTGCTGTCATTTTTTATATTACCTGCCAATTTTTTTTCAAAGGTTCTTTTAGATTTTCTAATTTCATTTGTAGTTAGATTAAGTGCCTCTTTGTAGTTTGTGTAGTCTTCTACATTTCCAGTATGTTTATATACCCTCCACAGCATCTGTTTGTGAAAATATTTTCTAATAGCCTCTTTTGACAGGTGTTTCTTGCTGGACCTTTTCTCTTGTTTTCTTAATGGAACAAATTTCCCAATAATGCCCTCAATCTCATATTTTAAATAAGTCCAGCATTCTGTTGCTGGCTTGTTCTTCAGCAAGTTATTCCAATCTATATTTGCTAGATATGTTCTCATCACTTTATATTTGCCTTTGTTGAAGTTCCTCCTCCATTGTTTTTTATATGTATTCCCTGTTTTTACCTTTTTATTAAACTGGATTTGGTTATGGTCACTTGAACCCAAAGGTTCGTGTACTTTAACATTGTCAACTAATTCATTTTGAGAAGACAAAATTAAATCTAACACATTCCCACCTCTGGTTGGTTCCAAGACATGTTGAGTAAGGAAACAATCCTGTGTTAAATGTAGAAAGTCGCCACCTCCAGCACTCTCTAATGATTCCCATTGTATATGGCCATGGTTAAAATCACCCATTATAACACATTCCCCCTTGCTCACCTCCCTTATCACCTTTTGTAATTTTACATCTTCCTCTTGTACCATGTTAGGACTATGATAAACTACTCCTATTGTTAATATTGAGTTCCTGGTAACTATGTTACACCAAATTGCTTCCTTGCAATCTGCTTCACTTTTCAGTGTTATTTCATTTGCTGGCATAGATTCTTTAATATATAAAATTACTCCACCTCCTCTTCTTTCTCGTCTATTCTTTCTAAACATTACATATCTTCCTAAACATTACACTGTCAGTGCTAACTCAGCATCTACTATATCTTTATTTGCCCATGATTCTGTGATGCCTATTACATGAGGATCAGTATCTGCAACCATAATGTCTAACTCACTTTTTTATTTACTATGCTCCTGGCATTTAAGCATACACATTTAAGTTCATTGTCTGAAATTATTGGTGAACATTTATTTGGATGTATATTTGTAGTAGTACTCCTTTGAGTTTTCTCTGTCAGTTCTCCCTGCGCATCTAGTTTAAATAATTTATGGTACCTGTGCCCTCGTCGACAACTCTGACAAACTCACACCCAAGAACTGCAGCACCCTTCCCTGTCAGATGAAGTCCATCTCTCATGAAAAAGTCATCTCTTCCCACAAAGTTTAACCACATGTCTACGAAGCCTACTCCCTCCTCCATACATACCCTCTGTACTTGTGTGTTGATCGCCATCCTCCTACAGTTCCTATATTCCTTACCCCTGCCTCCCATTATTGGTAATACCCCCGACAATACAATCTGCCCAACTCGTGCCTCTTTAAGTGTCTTGATCAACCTCCTGTACTTACCAACGATGGATGATGTTCCCTCCTTCTCGGCATTGTTCGTTCCCACATGCATGAGAACAGCACCTCCCGTGCCACCACCCATGACTTGTCCTGCCTTCTCTGCTATATCCTCTATTTTTGCCCCTGGTAGGCATACTGTTATGTCATCTCCTCTGTTTACAATTTTATCCACTTTCCTAATGATGGAATCCCCCATAAATACCCGGGCTTTCCTCGCCTTCCCCTGTGATACTACATCATCAGCAAAGCTCCTCTCCTGTCGCACACACTGTGCCCCTTTCTCTTCTATCGGTTGTGAGCAGCAGCGCATAATTCCTGTAGCTCCAGACCCGTCCACTCTCGAATGTTGTCCATGTGCATTTTTTTTTGTGGTCTTCATCGTTTTCTTCCGCCTTTGACTTGACTTGCCTTGTAGTATTCTTTGGCAATTGTGTTGTGTCTGGTTGTATGACCTAACCATTGGAGTTTTCGGCGTTTTACTGTGGCCAAAAGCGGTTTTGTGGTCCTGCGGCTTCGGTGATGGCTTGCATTACTGATATTTCAGATATTTCTCAAATGCGGCTATTCTTCTTTCTGACTCGGCTTTCAGGGTCGACCGTTCGCATCCGTATGTCAGCACTGACGCAATGTTTTATAGAGTCGTATCTTTATTGCCGTTTTGATGTTGTTGCTCCATATCTTCTTGAGTTTTGCTATCCCTGATGTTGCCAGGTTTATCCGTGTGCATATTTCCTCTCTGGAGTCGCCCTCAGAGGAGATGATCAACCCGAGGTACTTGAAAGATTTTACTTATTCGAGGCTTTCTCCATTCATTAATATAGTACTTATTGGCGCTATTCTGCTGCCGACCATGATCTTTTCTGCACTATTTCTTGTAGCTCCTCCTCTGTTCCAGCGATTAGGTCAATGTCGTCTGCGAATCGGAGGTTGCTGATCTCTCTTCCACCTGTTTATGTCAATGTTGGTGTCTGTCACGCTCTCAATGTCCGAGGGTTTGTTGTAAAGTCTCTCGAATTTGTTTTGTTGACGTGACATAGTTTCCGCGGAGGTGTGCATGAATATTCATGATGGTGCCGAGTTTATGTTTTTCGGTTTCCAAGGACTGTTTCAGTTTCTCGATTGTGTACGTGCGCTGTCGTACTCGTTCTCCAAGTAAACTGTCGTTCTGCTTTCTTCACGATTTGAGCTGCTATTGTGATGGTTGTCGGGGTGATCTTGCACCGAATGCATCTTATGTTGAATCGCTTGTGATTTTCCTAACGGGCGATCTTTCTCACCGTCTTTTCCGCCTCTCTGAACGAGTTTAAGACCTTTCGTCCATGTTGTTGAAGAACGATATGAAATATATTGTTCATGGCTCCATGATTCCATTAGAAAGTAATAATTTATACTTACTTTGGAGCAAAACTCTAAACAAATGCGTGATCAGTGCGTGATCAGTGCGTGAACAAGGTCAGTAGTATACGTAGTCATCTCAATCATCAAGGCCGGAGGCCATGTGTCTGAACCACTTCCGGTTGCGCGCGCAGCACACCAGAGCGCACCCTAGCGGCTGTAGGAGCACCGATAGTGGATATAGGAACACACACACACACACACGCACGCACGCACGCACGCACACACACACACCCACCAAGATAATCCGGCTCCTTCTTATCTAATTGCATCATCCAGAACCCACATGATTTTATCTGAGTTTAGACGAACTTTTTTAGTTTAAAATGAAACTTGCATGTACAATATACATTTTATATTGAATAAATAAATCATTCAAACAATTCTTCATAACGATCTTTTCACCCAAATATGAGGATTATGGAGGGGGGGCTAATATTATTATTATTGGCATTAAAGAAAAGAGGAAGCTGTAAATATGGAAATACATGGAACAAAGAAATGTGCTGGTGTTGTTTAACTTTTATATTAGTTTTACATTTTTAAAGTTCAGAGTCAGCATAGTTATGAACTTGTCCAAGGAATCTGCATCTACAGCTGCTAGAGAAAGGCCGTTTCATTGTGGAATTATTCTGGACAAGAATTATATTTGTAATAGCTTCGGGTTGACCAATGTGTTTCGGCGAAAACCTGAGACTCCATATAGTCAGTTTGTGGAGTAGAAGCAACCGAACGTTTCTTATGTTCTATTAAATGTCCAATATAGTAAATATTCTTTAATGTCACGCCAGATAGGCATCTATTCTCGTGTACAATTGCCATAAAACTAATTAACTTACACAAATTCCATTTTCATGTACATCTGCTGCCATACATTTGCTACAGTCTGTCCAACGCGCGATTTCTGCGGCACAATAATGAATATGTTCTCTTTGAGTTTCAAACATCGATAACTTGACTATTCGTTTTCGAAATACCATCTGTGCTATCCCACAATCCTCCGCCAGTCCGCGAGTCATGACTGCGTTCCTGCGAAATCACACTGTCACGTTCCGCACGTTAACACCACCGACGATATGCACATTAATTACTGTCCGCGCATATCTCGTCGAGAACGTGGTTTCACGCGAGATTTCTGGACCTACAGAGCCATAATTTGCAATAGCGTTCAAGCCGCTTATCCTTATTGACGTAGTCATTACTGGCCCAATTGCAACCGCTCCCACTGGGCAAGCAAAAACATAGCTACGTAACCGTTAACTGTGTCACTGAAAACGTCAACAATGCAAAGATGATAATATAACTTGGACATGTAGACCTCATTTTGTATATGAGCCAGACCCGTGCGTGTTGTTACATAAAAGCGTACACAGCATTTAGCTGAAGAAAATGTGCTACCATTTTTGTCAACGTCAAATATTATAAGGAAGGAGCGCCGTCTGTGGTCCACTAAACAAATAATTTACCTATACATAGCATAACATATTAATTTGTACATTATTTACTACAGCCAGTTTGGACACCAATCACACATTGATTGCAGCAACATGAATCTGATCGTCGCAATCACACCATATGTACACTTCCTGTCCACGCTGCAACTCCGATTCATCACATGAATAATTGACAGTAAGTAAACACTGCCCGATTATCAGTGGCATTTACACAAATCCTACTTAATCATCCGAGTTTCAGCAATACTGGTTATACGCGGCACGTATGATGTCGCCAGCATCCAATGGCAGTCTCAACTATCATCGACGGCTGGATGTGTGCTGATAACATCGTGACTAGCTTCACATGATACCGTCGACTAGTAAAAGTGTTCGTCGTCCGTCGTGAAGTCTCCGTCCTTCGAGTTCTGGTTGTACGTGACGTACTGTACGGACGTCTTGTCGTTCATCAAGAGTGACTGCAAGTATATCAAATATTAAGAAAAGAAGACGCAAAAGACGCTTAAATATGGACACATGAACGCTTTGCATTGCCCCCCTCGCTCTCCCAGGCATTCACCTTCTCTCCCAACTTCTTTCCACCTTTATGTTTCCTTATCTCTTAGTACTGCTGAAAGTACAGATACTAATTAGTATGATCCGCCGATAGCTCAGTCGTTTACGACGTCGACTACTGCGTTAATAATATAATAATACTGAACCCAACGTCAGTTTAAAACCAATTTCAAAACAGTCACGACTGTATTATGGAAAGGTGCTAAAACTGTAATTCACTACCAAAGAGCATAAGGATCTCTGCTCATTCGAAATGTCGATAAAACAACGCACCATTTTCTCCTCTTTCGCCGGTGGATTTCGCAAGAAGTACAGAAGAGGCGCGTAGAGGAGGTTGATAGACCCAATGATCCACATCATCCTGTAAGCAACAACACAAGCAAACACGCCAGGTCACAGTCCACTCTACTAATGAGGCCAATAAAAAAAACCAAATAATTTAATACACCATATATGTTGTCATCGATACAAATTACAAAAACATGAACCTAAAATCTAAAATGTCGTTGATCCGGACAACTGTTGTGTATATAAAACCACCGTACGTTGTATTGTGTCTGGGTGAATGTGTGTGCGTGCGTGCGTGCGTGCGTGCGTGCGTGCGTGCATGTGTAGCATGTGTGTGTGAGTGTGTGTGTGTG
>BSQZ01000050.1:3000000-3065000 GCA_033239005.1 Lamellibrachia satsuma
TGTATGCGGAGATGATGTAAGTGTTTAGCGCACATTTATATGCGGAGATGGTGCGCCTGACCTTTGCGTTGACTGTCGCGGCAACATTAACACGACTAACAATGTAACGAGTCGAAACTAGAGTTCGATTGACGGATCGGTCTGGCATATGTACAGTACGGGGGAGGGAACGCATGACAGGTGGGAGGGGGACAGGCGGGCGGGGGAGGGAGGGGATGGGCGTGGGAGAGGCATGAATATGTAAATAAAGGGAGGGATCACCTTTTCTAACGAAGCTCCAACTTTGCTTCAAAATAAATACAACTTAATAGTCGGTACCTGGACTAACATGTTTTTGATCGCTAGATGGCGGGCGTGTACAAACGCAATGCATCATGGGATCGAGTGTCGACGGAAGTACAACACGTAGTTTAGTACTTTAAATTAGAGAGTCAGAACAATGATGTATCCATGACAACAACAAGAACATAAATAGCTAAAGAATTACTGTTTCAGAAAAGAATACATCGTAACAGTAATGACGCTCACTGGCATTAAGCAGAAATCACAATGCTAGCACCAGAATGAAAGCATCCTTCGATAATCTCACGCGATGTCACCTTTACATTAGTGTTATATTGTGCACCACGGACGCCACAGGTTATTTCAGGTATGATCTATGTTGTACGTACAACGTACACCATTCACATCAAACATGATCAAATAACAACCTAAGTCGAGTTTACAGCGAACTGCTAAGAAAACGTTACCTTGTTGCCACTGGGGGGCGTTCATCTTGTCTATCATCCAAAGTGGCAGAGACGGTTCCAACATTGCAATACCCATATTCGAAAAGGTAATTGATCCTGCGACAAGAGAACATTTACTCCTGTAGGAAAGTCCTTGTGCATGTATGTAATGTATGAAACGTAAACAAGTAACAAACATGTAATATAAGACATTTTCTTTCGATTATTGGGTTGTTCCCAATACCCATGGATTGAGCCAGAACGGAAGTCTTTTGCAAAACAATATCACGATAAAACTCGTCTAACCCAGATTAAAGCTTTGCTTCTCGTGCTAGGCCGGTCATAGTTTAAATGCGCTCAATACGAAATGTATGACCAAAAATATATAATTCTGTATCGAGCGGACCCGGCAAACCTGAATGGTAAGCGAACGTGAAACCAAAACAGCATATAACGTAACATATCAAAACCAACATGTCAATTTTATTTATTAACTTTTGCATGTTATTATTGTAGTGTAATGTAATTTGTATTGTTGCAAATGTGTGTTGTGGTGTTGACGTTGTTTACATGTCATCCAAATGTGTGTTGTGATGTTGACATTGTTTACATGTCATCCAAACGTGTGGTGTGATGTTGACGTTGTCTACATGTCATCCAAATGCGTGTTATGATGTTAACGTTGTCTACATGTCATCCAAATGTATGTTATGATGTTGACGTTGTTTAACATGTCATCCAAATGTGTTGTGGTGTTGACGTTGTTTACATGTCATCCAAACGTGTGTTGTGATGTTGACGTTGTTTACATGTCATCCAAATGTGTGTTGTGGTGTTGACGTTGTTTACATGTCATCCAAATGTGTGTTGTGGTGTTGACGTTGTTTACATGTCATCCAAACGTGTGGTGTGATGATAACGTTGTCTACATGTCATCCAAATGCGTGTTATGATGTTAACGTTGTCTACATGTCATCCAAATGTGTGTTGTGATGTTGACGTTGTTTACATGTCATCCAAATGTGTGTTGTGATGTTGACGTTATTTACATGTCATCCAAACGTGTGGTGTGATGTTGACGTTGCTTACATGTCATCCAAATGTGTGGTGTGATATTGGCGTTGTTTACATGTCATCCAAATGTGTGTTTTGATGTTGACGTTGTTTACATGTCATCCAAACGTGTGGTGTGATGTTGACGTTGTTCACATGTCATCCAAATGTGTGTTGTGGTGTTGACGTTGCTTACATGTCATCCAAACGTGTGGTGTGATGTTGACGTTGTTTACATGTCATCCAAAAATGTGTTGCTTACGTGTGTTTTGATGTTGACGTTGTCTACATATCATCCAAATGTGTGTTATGATGTTGACGTTGTTTAACATGTCATCCAAATGTGTTGTGGTGTTGACTTTGTTTACATGCCATCCAAACGTGTGTTGTGATGTTGACGTTGTTTACATGTCATCCAAATGTGTGTTGTGGTGTTGACGTTGTTTACATGTCATCCAAATGTGTGTTGTGGTGTTGACGATGTTTACATGTCATCCAAACGTGTGGTGTGATGTTAACGTTGTCTACATGTCATCCAAATGTGTGTTATGGTGTTAGCGTTGTCTACATGTCATCCAAATGTGTGTTGTGATGTTCACGTTGTTTACATGTCATCCAAATGTGTTGTGGTGTTGACGTTGCTTACATGTCATCCAAACGTGTGTTGTGGTGTTGACGTTGTTTACATGTCATCCAAATGTGTGTGATGATGCTGACGTTGTTTATATGTCATCCAAATGTGTGTTGCGATGATGACGTTGTTTACATGTCATCCAAATGAGTGCTGTGATGTTGACGTTGTTTACATGTCATCCAAATGTGTGTTGTGATGTTGACGTTGTTTACATGTCATCCAAATGTGTGTTGTGATGTTGACGTTGTTTACATGTCATCCAAATGTATATTGTGATGATGACGTTGTTTACATGTCATCCAAATGTGTGCTGTGATGTTGACGTTGTTTACATGTCATCCAAATGTGTGTTGTTATGTTGACGTTGTTTACATGTCATCCAAATGTGTGTTGTGGTGTTGACGATGTTTACATATCATCCAAATGTGTGTTGTGGTGTTGACGATGTTTACATGTCATCCAAATGTGTGTTGTGATGTTGACATTGTTTACATGTCATCCAAATGTGTGTTGTGGTGTTGACCATGTTTACATGTCATCCAAATGTGTGTTGTGATGTTGACGTTGTTTACATGTCATCCAAACGTGTGGTGTGATGTTGACGTTGTTTATATGTCATCCAAATGTGTGTTGTGATGTTGACGTTGTCTACATATCATCCAAATGTGTGTTATGATGTTGACGTTGTTTAACATGTCATCCAAATGTGTTGTGGTGTTGACGTTGTTTACATGCCATCCAAACGTGTGTTGTGATGTTGACGTTGTTTACATGTCATCCAAATGTGTGTTGTGGTGTTGACGTTGTTTACATGTCATCCAAATGTGTGTTGTGGTGTAGACGATGTTTACATGTCATCCAAACGTGTGGTGTGATGTTAACGTTGTCTACATGTCATCCAAATGCGTGTTATGGTGTTAGCGTTGTCTACATGTCATCCAAATGTGTGTTGTGATGTTGACGTTGTTTACATGCCATCCAAATGTGTTGTGATGTTGACGTTGCTTACATGTCATTCAAACGTGTGTTGTGGTATTGACGTTGTTTACATGTCATCCAAATGTGTGTGATGATGCTGACGTTGTTTATATGTCATCCAAATGTGTGTTGTGATTCAGACGTTGTTTATATGTCATCCAAATGTGTGTTGTGATGTTGACGTTGTTTACATGTTATCCAAATGTGTGTTGCGATGTTGACGTTATTTACATGTCATCCAAACGTGTGGTGTGATGTTGACGTTGCTTACATGTCATCCAAATGTGTGGTGTGATGTTGACGTTGCTTACATGTCATCCAAATGTGTGTTGTGGTGTTGACGTTGTTTACATGTCATCCAAATGTGTGTTGTGGTGTTGACGATGTTTACATGTCATCCAAACGTGTGGTGTGATGTTAACGTTGTCTACATGTCATCCAAATGCGTGTTATGGTGTTAGCGTTGTCTACATGTCATCCAAATGTGTGTTGTGATGTTGACGTTGTTTACATGCCATCCAAATGTGTTGTGGTGTTGACGTTGCTTACATGTTATCCAAACGTGTGTTGTGGTGTTGACGTTGTTTACATGTCATCCAAATATGTGTGATGATGCTGACGATGTTTATATGTCATCCAAATGTGTGTTGTGATTCAGACGTTGTTTATATGTCATCCAAATGTGTGTTGTGATGTTGACGTTGTTTACATGTCATCCAAATGTGTGTTGTGATGTTGACGTTATTTACATGTCATCCAAACGTGTGGTGTGATGTTGACGTTGCTTACATATCATCCAAATGTGTGGTGTGATGTTGGCGTTGTTTACCTGTCATCCAAATGTGTGTTGTGATGTTGACGTTGTTTACATGTCATCCAAACGTGTGGTGTGATGTTGACGTTGTTCACATGTCATCCAAATGTGTGTTGTGGTGTTGACGTTGCTTACATGTCACCCAAACGTGTGGTGTGATGTTGACGTTGTTTACATGTCATCCAAAAATGTGTTGTGATGTTGACGTTGTTTACATGTCATCCAAATGTGTGTTGTGATGTTGACGTTGTTTACATGTCATCCAAATGTGTATTGTGATGATGACGTTGTTTACATGTCATCCAAATGTGTGCTGTTATGTTGACGTTGTTTACATGTCATCCAAATGTGTGTTGTGATGTTGACGTTGTTTACATGTCATCCAAATGTGTGTTGTGATGTTGACGTTGTTTACATGTCATCCAAATGTGTGTTGTGAAATTGACGTTGTTTACATGTCATCCAAATGTGTGTTGTGGTGTTGACGATGTTTACATTACATCCAAATGTGTGTTGTGGTGTTGACGATGTTTACATGTCATCCAAATGTGTGTTGTGATGTTGACATTGTTTACATGTCATCCAAATGTGTGTTGTGGTGTTGACGATGTTTACATGTCATCCAAATGTGTGTTGTGATGTTGACGTTGTTTATATGTCATCCAAACGTGTGGTGTGATGTTGACGTTGTTTATATGTCATCCAAATGTGTGTTGTGATGTTGGCGTTGTTTACATGTGAACCAAATGTGTGTTGTGATGTTGGCGTTGTTTACATGTCATCCAAATGTGTGTTGTGATGTTGGCGTTGTTTACATGTGAACCAAATGTGTGTTGTGATGTTGGCGTTGTTTACATGTGAACCAAATGTGTGTTGTGATGTTGACGTTGTTTACATGTGAACCAAATGTGCAAGTACGTTAGTGATTTTGAGAGAAGTGCGACAGACTGTTTTACCTGCCGCTATGAGAATGTACGGGTCTTTCAGCAACGTCTTCAGTGATGTTCCTTGCTGGCTTTCTGGGTGCACGCGAGGCACTAGCGCCGTCAACTGCAGCGCTGAACGGGACAGGAACAAGATTTAACAAGAAGATTTAACAAGATAGACCAAGACTGCCACCCAAGGTGAAAAATCCACATGCGTACGTGTAATCCGCCCGTCTGAGATATTTGTAAATTTTGTTTTTTTTAAACACATTCACGCTGCTATCATTTTACACAATCTGTAGACAATATGTTCCATTCATTTATTGTCCTCTGTGAAAATGAGTACTGTGTGATATCCAATCTGCACTGACCCTTCACAAATGTTACCTCGTGTCCTATAGTGCTACTATCTATCTTAAGTGAAAAAACAATATTTCTATCACTATTGTCATACCCATTCAATATCCTATACACTTCAAAATGATCTCCTTTTAATATCCTATTTTTCTACGGTTGTTCGCAAGACACGTCGTTAGGGGGAATGTACAATGTTTTTCACTGGTTAACTATTTCGGAGCTAGTAGAAAGTTTCGTATCATTAAAATGTAAAAATTCTCTGAATGTTCAATACACGAAGGATCACGATAGTAACACGTTTTGTATGCACATAACTTTTATAACGACCGAGATAATATTAATACTAACACAGTTAGTGTCGCACTGTTCATAAAAAGAAAACCTCTGTAGACTATACTATAACGGAGCAATAACGTCGTGTATAAGCCTAAACATGTCTGTCGCTTACATACACGTTTACACTGTGATATGGTAATTCAGTAGGTTTGTGATTTGTGTTTTCACGTTTGTCTAAAACTGGACAATGTTGATGTCATTATGACGTAACGAATTCCATAAGCTTGTTATGATAACTTTTCTAATGAATAATGCCGGCATGACATGTGTTTGGTTACCATGTAAATACGATTATTTCATTTATTTATTTATATAATTATTCATCATTATATATGTAATTATATATTAATATTTAATAATTATGTATTTATTCATTACACTTTTATACACCTAGCAAGAATTTAAATGAGTAGTTTAAATGAGCATGATTTTATTTATAATGTATACTCCATTGTACAGCGCCCCATAATAAGTATTTGGATGGGGCACTCAGAAACTGATTATTATTATCATCATAAATTAAAACAAACGTATTATTATCCAATAAAGATTGAATAAATATATCGCAATTTAAAGTAATGATGCTGCATCAGTTATGTTGTGACTCAAATCGGCTGCCGATACCGTTTAATGGCCACGCAAAACAACTCTTGCTTGACCACGTGACTCGTGACGTACTTGCATGTTACTCACCTCCGTCAAGGAGAGCCAGTACAGCGAGGATCAAGAACGGAACTTCCTTGCCGACGAACTGGTACATCACTCCGCCGAAAGGTGGTCCCACTGAAACGACGCACCGAGACGCCATCATGTATTAGCGCGCTTGCATTTAATAACTCGCTCGTTGTGATAATTAATCGCTTTCTACGCTCGACGGTTTCCGCAACGTAGGCGAAAACGCGCGGCCATCGTTCAACTTATAGACGTTTACGCGTCGTTGGATGTTTATGGCAAACGAAACGAAGAAATGATTGTCGAAATTATGTCATAACTCAGTCGTTCTTTCACAAACATGACAATAATAACCGTTGATTTGCGTAGGCTAAAATAGCGATTTACAACTACAATAGGTTATTCGTTTAAATTCTCCAACGCAGAAACCACTATGTGTACAACAATTTAATACCCACGCATCAAAATGTTAGAAAACAATCAGTGATCGAAATATTATGATATGTCAAACGTGAGTGTGTATTGGGAGAGTGTTTTCGTCAGTTCTGAAGAATAAACGGTTTTCATCACACTGTGTACTTGCGCAATAGTTGTAATGAGTCGTAAAATAGAAATGTCATGCAAATAGTTATATAATTCTATTTAAATAGAGATACGAACGATGATATTTGGTGTTGCGCAACGAAGATCTACGCTGGCGCAAACATATGATACTGTTATATCATATTGTATATCATACCAAACTGAAGCTTCAAGAACAGATAACTCAAAGAACGTACAACGAAAGTTAGCTATGTCTTGAGATGTATACCTCATCTTCATGAAGCACTGTGATGAAACACTATGCCGGGACGATTTATTATAAAAAAGGAAATTCGGCTTACACTTACATATTAACTACAAACTGTGAAATGATATCGTCGGTATGAGACGATGAAGCAGAACGAGAAAATACCCCAACCCACATTACGTTTCTCCAAAACACCATCGTGGTAAGTTATTTCATCTAGACTCCTTTGTATCGTTGTTGTACCAACCAACAGTCGGTGTGCTCAGTCACGCGTGAATCTGTTCAGTCACGCGTGGAAGTGTAGAGAGCCCCAGACATACCCACCTAGGACGCCGAGCGCGAGTCCTCCTAGGGCAATGCTCATAGCGTTACCCCTCTCCCGGTCGTCCGGGTAAGTCATAGCCAACATCCCCATCCCTGAGCAACAAACATCGAGACAGATCAAAATAGTTCAACAACCATATCATTTCCGGTACATCAGGTAACTGCGTACCTAAAACAGCTGCTGGTAATTATCATTGGAATAGTGCATTGATAAAACACGCACGCACGCACGCACCACGCACGCACGCACGCACGCACGCACGCACGCACGCACGCACGCACACACACACACACACACACACACACACACACACTTGTTTATTGACCAAGTCATGTCGTCACGCCGCTATGGTTTTGTCATCCATCAAGAGTCGGTTAAAACGAGCAAGACTTTGGTCATACTTGATGGGCACGACTGATTGAACACAGCGACGAGGACTACACACGCACACGCATGCACGCACACATTCCCGCACGCATGCACCACAAGCAATGACTACATAATATGCTTCGCTTATACATTACAGGAATTATAAATTAATAATGCAGCTAATGTTATTTCTGCTATATATATATATATATATATATATATATATATATATATATATATATATATATATATATATATATATATATATATATATATATATATATTATAATGCAATTAAAATGTCCGTTCCAAGTCGATGTTAACAATGTTTTGACAATGATGACTTCACGAATACAATAGAGCAGTGCTGTGGGCATGGCTTCCGTTGTGAAATAAATTTTTATGAGATATTAATACCAGCGGCAACAACGCGATCCGGCAAGTGATCGATTGCACGGCCATCTTGAACGACGACAGTGCAAGCGATGCAGGTTTGATTTACTATAGAACTGGAACGATTCCATGCGCAGTGCAGTGTCCGCTTAAATGTGTATCTCGATGCCAATCTGTATTCATAGCATACGAGAGCTGTGGCCATTAGTTTGCGCAACTGTTTTTCTTTTCACCGCAGTATTTTCCAATCGATACGAAACATTCATGTCTCGGTCGTAATAGAGGTTCGTATTAAACTGATGCTCGGCGCCCGGACTGTGAATTCCGTATTGTAATTATGTGTTAATTAGTTTTTCTTTTCTTCCACTTCCTCTTAAAACGATAGGCAATACATGTTATAAACATGTATACGATTAAGCCATGCAATTCTGGAGAATTCGTGAACAGTGCAAATTTTATGACATAAACATTACCTTTTTGCATCACATGGCAATTTGCGATGGTGTATTTTCTGGTGTCGTTATCATACTGCACACGTTTAAATTAAATATAGTATGGGTGAACTATTCAGAACGTCCATGGACAAACCTTATTCGGGCCTGATTCCGACAATGGTCGTTACTCACCCGATACGCTGCTACAGGCGGAGCCGATACCTTGAACCATTCGAGCCAGCAGTAATATCTCGTATGACTCTCCAAAGGCGAAAACTGCAATAAAAACATATTTCATATATATATATATATATATATATATATATATATATATATATATATATATATATATATATATATATATATATATATATATATATGTGTGTGTGTGTGTATATATATATGTGTATATATATGTATATATATATATATATATATATATATATATATATATATATATATATTGGTAGTTCTGGTCTAGAGGTCAGTGTGATGTTATGTGGTAATACTAATACTCTAAAGGTTATCACAAACAATTCGTCTGTGTGAACATTTCGCTGCATGCGCTTTATAACTTTATAACTGCTCATGGTTGCATTTGTGGCGCTTCAATAGTTACATTCTTCGATAGTTACATTCTTGCATTCCAAAGAGTTAGCGGATGGCACATTTGTAGTATGGAACATAAAACTCGTGCATGCTCTCAACATAATCCACTTTACTGACTCACAACCAGTGAATACTCACTTATCGTTGACGTGAACATTATGACAAATCCGCTGAACATTGGAATGCTGTATCCGATCCTACAATAAGAACACCAGCCTTTAACAACCAGCAACATCACATTAGCATAATGCAAGAAAGCACGTTCATGCCGAACGAAGAAATTATTTACGAGAATCTGTGGTTGACTGTATTGAATAAACATCTGCAAGCCGCGGTGATTATATGTTTTGCATGAAGGTTATACGTTTAGCATGCATCCTATTTTTCATAGACTGAAGAACATCAGAAGCCTTGACCCTCTCTTATGAAAAGTTCCGTCATGTATTTCAAGCGCATGGGGTGATTTCCAGCAAAAATTAATACGCGTGCTTGTGTTGTAGATATATTGTTTATTTTTTTGCATCATAACGAACGCATGGCATAAGTTTTTCTGAAGGAGCGGCTAAGGAGAGGCGATGATAGCGCCACCTATCGATGCACCTCCGGTACCGTTGATGCCATCGTAGACCCGTACCTGTTAGTGAGCGGTCCGACGAACGGGTTGGCGATGAGCTGAACCAGCGCCTTGGAGGCGAACATGAGCCCGACGGGAACGTTCACTTCAGTAAGGTCCTTGTGCAGCTTGAGGGCGAGCGAGTCGAGAGGGCTATCGGACACGGCTGTCAAATTGTTGTCGTGACGATCGGCGATCCGACACTTGTCGCTGGCATCGTGACTGCGGCACAATCAGATAAATGTTTTCTTACCTTGTCAGTACGTCATGGCAGAAACATGTGCTTCTTTGCTTCGGGAACACAAAAAGAGTACTCGTTGGAAAAGGTCATTGAATAAGTGTGCCAACAGAAAATAAAATATATGTATTGATGACAATTAGCTTAACCGCCAACACAAACTTGCTCTTCGAAAAAAGCAATTGTTAAATGACAAGTAAAATTAGTAAAGGCGTGGCGGTCATTTGTCCCACCAAAAAAAATTACATCAGCATAAAAAATATAATGCTGTAACAAAGACCGAAATGATACATATTTACATACCTATCGTGTATGCATTAATGTTTATTTGTCCCATAGCCATATCAACGTATAATACAGTGACAGAAGGATAGGGACTAAGATTTGATAACACTTGATTTTGATTGAAAGACTATTGTAGACTGGATATCAGAAAGTACTCATTCTCACGGAGGACATTAAAAGAATGGAACATATTATTTATATATTGTATAAATGCTAGCAGCGTGAATATGCTTAAAAACAAAATTGACAAATATCTCAGAAGGGCGGGTTACACACAGATGAAAACATTTTGGACTCTCGATAAGTCAATGGCTTCCTTGTCCACTTGCCACTTGGGTCGTTTGCTTAGGATGGAAGTCTAGCTAAATTTTGTAAATCTTGTTACATCATCTTGTAAAAAAAATATTTGTTTAATCTTTAAAAATAAGAAAGAATGTGGTTAAACCTTGTTAAACTTCGTTTGGCCAGTACCTGCGGGAGAAGTGGTTAAGAACAGAGAAGGACGGCACGCAGCTGCCGTTGCGGGCCGCCAACATCTGCTGGCTGAGGTTCACGTTCTCCGGGTGCTGCATCTGGTAGAGGAAGTTCGGCAGGATGGGAACTGCGGACAACGACGCAGAGTTGACGTTAACGACGTGTCACTGACTGTGATACTCATCATGCATAAGACAAGTATATATATATATATATATATATATATATATATATATATATATATATATATATATATATATATATATATATATATATATATATATTATTGCTCAACAGCTATGATTGCATTAACAAGGTCGGCGCATTCCAACAGTGTCGTTTCGTCGTTAGTGAACGAGATCATGTCGTCATGCGACTCGATTGATGCAATACAATTTGAGGCTAAACTAGTAAAATCAGTTTTGTTATACGGATTTGAGATTATAAGGTAAATGGAAATGACAACCGGACGCTTGCCACAATTCAATATTTCAGTGTTTACGGATGATGCTAAACGTCAGATAGCCGTACGTCAAAAGAAGATATCCTAACTAAAACCAAATTAAAGACGACAAGCACACAAGCCAAAAGATGGAACTACACCAGATACGTTCTAACAGTGATAGAAGAGAGCCACTGCTTGACGGGTTATAACATGGACACAAGAAGACAAACGGGAAGTGGGTCGCCCAAGAACACCTTCACCTTGACTGGGACGGGATGCCTGGCGTAAAACTGTAAAAAAGATAAGACCGAGAGCTGTTGTGGAAGTCGTGAAGTGAAGTCAAACAGGTGGCCAAAGACAAAGCGAACTGGAGACTGTGCATTGCAGCCTGATGAGCCACCAGGCCCGAAGAGGCTAGATGGGGGCGGCGCGAGAGACGCAGCTTACCGACGGTGGTGAGCAGCATATTGTCGAGGAAGAGAGCGACGAAGACGATGAAGAGGATGAGCTTCCGCGACGACCGACAGCGCGCCAGCAGGTCGGACCAGCCGCTGTCGAAGTTGGCGAAGTATGATTGCAACATCTCCGTCGTCGCAGTCTGTCAGTCACACGCGCTTTCCTGCACAGAAGACGAAGTTTGTGTATTAAGAGAAATGAATATATACATTAAGTCATAAACTTTAATGCATACACAAACTTCATATAATGACTTCAACATGTAATCGACATAGATGTGGCAAACTTCTCTTCTGGGTTCGCGTGTGTGTAAAAGGCACTGTGTAACGTATATGTGTAAAACATAAATATATAAGTACATTGTCCAATTTTAGATACACTCAAAAACATACAATACGTAATTTCATAGCTTTGATTTCCTATAAGTGGCTTAGCGAGTTACGCAATGTGTGAACAAACATTTATTACGAGTATCTCTTACATAGTCATTACATTATGCCAACATGAGATGCAACATTATAAATTATATTCAAGTAACTGGTTGTTCTACTCAAGTAATGGCGATATGACCAACAATGTACACAACCCATTTATATATGAAATATAAATAACCAACAATATGTTATTGACTTAAACCATACAATAGTCCGTGCAATTGTTTCATAATTTCTAACGCTGCTGTTGAGGGTTATGCAGGTCATGTCGGCAAGTTTACGGCGGTGAGTAAAAAATCCGCGTTCTGTGCCAAAACCCACCGTATGGTATCTGTGCTGCTTCACACAGTTGTTCAACATGCTATTGCGCCTCGTTTTTATGCTGTGACGGAACTCCAAGATGGTCGACGTATATATATATATATATATATATATATATATATATATATATATATATATATATACATATACATACGGAACTCCAAGTTGGCCGACGTATATACCTATATATATATATATATATATATATATATATATATATATATATACGTCGCCAACTTGGAGTTCCATATATATATATATATATATATACAAATAATATATATATATATATATATATATATATATTATAATATATTATACATATATATATATATATATATATATATATATATATATATATATATATATATATATATATATATATATATATATATATATACATATACGTGCGTGTCCACGAGTAATGGTGTACACCGTGGACATCGTTAGAATACACACTCACGTACCGAGAACCTCATGCAGACTGTGGACGTCCACGGTCTGTTTTCAGTTAAAATGCAATCTACAGTACTGCAAATGATGTCCTGTAGTGGGATTGTGTTCATAGCTGGTCTACATATTGGATATTCCATGCGATTTTTGTGTATACGTGTGTATTCTCGTCCTGTTTACGTGTGTATTCTGGTCTTGACTACCATGTGTAAACTACATAGCCGTAATGTCCTGGTGCTTCGTAAAAGGTTGACACATATCTCAGGAGGGCGGGTTATAAGTAGATGAACATTGTTGGACTCTCGATAAGCCAATGGCTTCCATGTCCACTTGCCATCTGGGCCTTTGGCTTGGATGGCAACTCTTGTTAAATCTTGTTAAAATCTTGTTAAAAAAAGTCACATTCGCGGTTTGCGCGCGCCATGCTGTGTAGAAGAGTGTCCTACATAATGAAGTCAGTGCTATGCGGTAAGTTTTCTTTCTTTTCGCCGGTGGTTTCACAATAATTGAAGGCGAACAGTCATTATCATAAATTATTATAATGTGGTTTTACTGTGGTCATCATGCATCATATGAAACATGTTCGCTGCCGTGAATACTGTCTTCGTTGACTGTTTTGATTATATCACTAACACTATAAACACTATACATTTCGTATCCAAGTTTATTTGACAATTCACCATAATCACGTCATGTTGTGGTAGGCGTGTTCAGTGTGTTTTCTTTTATTTAGGATTGAATGCAAACCAAGGAGCGTAGAGTTGTTTAACGATGAAGTTGTTAAACAACGTTTAGGTAAGTCATGTTTTAAAGTTGTTGTATCTTTCAGTACAATGTAATAACTTATTTGCTGGCATATTTCACCAGGTGCCAAGCCACAGTTGATGTATGATTTATCAGTGTTATTATTAGCAAAAACATCATCCATTCTTTAAAAAGTGGAATTACTATTTATATTATTACTTTGGATATGTCGTGAAAACAGCCTACTTGTATCCTAAATATGTATACTGGCTATTTGATCTTTACTTGGCTCAGAAGTTAACACACACACACACACACACACACACACACACACACACACACACACACACACACACACACACACACACACACACACACACACACACACACACACACACACACACACACACACACACACACACACACACACACACACACACACACACACACACACACACACACACACACACACACACACACACACACACACACACACCCACATCCACACACCCACACACACACTATATATATATATATATATATATATATATATATATATATATATTGTTTTTTTAGCCTTCCTTCATAGTCACATGTTCACTTATACCAACACGTTCAAATCAATTAAGGTACACAAATTGTACATATGAAATATATAAATACTATGCTTTTATCATTTGTACAGACAACTTGATGCATTATATATAAGGAATGATATGGAAAAGAAGTATTTGGAAGACCTTGCCCAGGCTGTGAAGGATGTTAAGCATTTAGAGTCTCAATGAAATGCTTCGCAGATAAGCAAAATAATCATATCGTATTAACATGTAAGTTGTGTATCAGACATGGGGTCAATTGCGTTTTGTTAATTCCAATTCCAAATTGTCAATTCCAGTTGCAACTTTTTAAATCCTACGCTAAGGAAAAGTGTGTGTGTGTGCGTGCGTGCGTGCGTGCGTGCGTGTGTGTGTCAGGTTTGGTATAAATAACTTTAAAAATGGCATTCAGCCATTTGATATGTACTTTCTGCTGCGACACTTCTCCGGGATTTTTGCTAGCCAGACATTTTGGACAGTACTGGACAGTTGGGTCGTTAATCTGGGGTTTGAACAGTTTCCTCCTGTTTATATCAGTTGTGGTATCATTGATATTTCATCAGATTTACTGTAAACTTTGAGTTTTTAACATCCTAATCGCCAACATGTATTCTAAATGGGAAATCAACCTTGTCCACTGAGAGAAAAAAATGTGATAAGGCGTGAATGGTCTGATTTGGGTTTTACTGTCTGTTACAGTAACTTAATATTTGTTATTGATGCAAATGCTTGATTATATTGTTCTTGTTCACGTTTCAATAACAAAGTAGACAGTGTATATGGTATACTATTGACAGCTTCCTGGTTGTTACCAGATTCAGGGTGACATACTGATAGCAGACAAATATGATTTTAATAGTAAATTTAAGGGGTAAAGATTAACAGTATCAAGTCAATAATTCCAACAAATTCAATTCCAATAAAAAATCAATTATAATTCCAATTCCAATTTTCGGAAATCAATTCCAATTTCGGAACGGAATTGACCCCATATATGTTATGTATCCAATATATTTTGAGTCATAATCTCCAAACTGTATTGTATTCACCAGTTTCCAGATTTGTTTAACAACATTTCATTTACATTTTACAAAATAATATATACAAACAATGTACACATTATCAATAGATGTCTGATGCACACAATCATGATTTTAGCAAATGATGAACCAACGAGTCAGTCAAGTAGTATGGAAGGAATGACAACCACCCAGTCAGGAACTGTGGAAGGTGCAACAACCACCCAGCTAGATCATGATTATGTAACAACCACCCAGTCAGGAACTGTGGAAGGTGCAACAACCACCCAGCTAGATCACGATGATGTAACAATCATCCAGTCAGGAACTGTGGAAGGTGCAACAACCACCCAGCTAGATCACGATGATGTAACAACCACCCAGTCAGGAACTGTGGAAGGTGCAACAACCACCCAGCTAGATCACGATGATGTAACAACCATCCAGTCAGGAACTGTGGAAGGTGCAACAACCACCCAGCTAGATCACGATGATGTAACAACCATCCAGTCAGGACTGTGGAAGGTGCAACAACCACCCAGCTAGATCATGATGATGTAACAACCACCCAGTCAGGAACTGTGGAAGGTGCAACAACCACCCAGCTAGATCATGATGATGTAACAACCACCCAGTCAGGAACTGTGGAAGGTGCAACAACCACCCAGCTAGATCATGATGATATAACAATCATCCAACCAGGAACTGTGGAAGGTGCAACAACCACCCAGCTAGATCATGATGATGTAACAATCATCCTGTCAGGAACTGTGGAAGGTGCAACAACCACCCAGCTAGATCACGATGATGAAACAACCACCCAATCAGGACCTGTGGAAGGTGCAACAACCACCCAGCTAGATCATGATGATGTAACAATCATCCAGTCAAACAATGCGTTTATTACGGCAATTAGTACTCCAAGCAACATAATGATGCCGCCTTATGATGAGTATGATTCCTCCAGCGACGTTAATGAGAGCGACTATGACTGATCATGTTCCATGTACCAATGACTCTGAGTTCATTAGTGATTACTCACTCTCCATACTAACCATTGGGTCAATTTCATTAAACAAAGCAAGATCATATTCACATGCTGCAGGGGAGACCAATTAAATCAGCTGTCAGTCAGGCTCAAAAACACGAACTTGTGCAAGAAGCTGCATTAGAGATAGACTATCTACTGGAAGTGTTAGTGCTTGTGATAGTAGCAAAACATAAGCAACTCCACAAGTCTCTAGCTCTGCTTCTAGTGGGTCGCTTGACAACATCACAGTCATGGTGACTGGTAATCAAGCTGGAAGTAGAAAGTGGGATAAACAGTACTACTGTCTGTTTTCGATAATCCGTACAAGAAAACTGCCTTAATGAAACTGATAAAGCCAAGACATCTGCCAAAATGTGCTTACTACGAAATTTGGGAAATCAGAAATGCAACTGTGAAGTTTTGTGAAAAGGTCAGGGGACACTGATTGTAATCCACCGACCAACTGGTCGAATTCACCCAGATGAGTATGGGTCATGCGAGACCTGCTATACGCACATGTAGCGGAACGATCTCTGGCGACATGTGTATGCCTATTAGATAAGACATCGCCTGAGGAGCCATCTACAAAGAAAAGAATGAGAAAGACTCAAACTTATGCTGCCTCCTCCACGAAGTGTAAGTCAACAGCTAAATAATGTAATATGAGACATGACCGAGTCACTAGAGTCGTAAAGACTGACACATTAATTCTCTCATTTGGAGAAAGGTTGTATAGCAAAGATTGGCACAATACACATCAGCATACCTACATCAGAAACAATCTGAGAGAGATGCGTCGTCTCCTAATTCAGCTACGTGAAGAGAAGCTAGAAAGGAAGACGCCAACCTTGACGACTTCATCGATCCTAGTCAATTCAGAGTTGCCATAGCAGCGACAAAACATTGAGCTGGATTTGAAGCTGCGAAATACACATACAATACGCCATCTCTTGCTTTGAAACTGGGTCACAGCCTGCGCAAATGTATGTGAAGGAAAAGCCATAGCGTCTAGCTATGTAGAAAACCAGAAACTGGCAAAGTCATTTTAGAAACTGTTGGATATCAACTGGACAAAGGAAATGTCAACTCCTGCCCACAAACCACTGTATGATTTGAAACGAAACAAAGTAAAAATTCTTAACCTAGCCAGTGATGTTCATCTTCTCTAAAATCAACAGAAGGAGAAAGGATGAAAAGCCGCCAGTGGCTTGAAGGAGCATGCATAACAATCTATAAGGCGCCTCCTCGGCGATGTAGTTTTGACACGAATTATGCTGTGTAGCCGACGTCAGGAGGCGAGGTTTCTCACATGACAGTTGAAGACTATGAGAAAATTCAGCAAGCTGGCCAGGTGGCTTTGTAATGGATCACTTGTTTGAGTTGGAGAAGGAACTCAGTCGACATTATTGCTATGTCGAAGTTCGAGGAAAACGTGGCAAAACTGTCCCAGTGCTCATGAACAAGGTGACCAAAGGATGACTAGACATCTTGACGTCTAGCAGGCATTGTGCAAGTATTCCAGAGGACATTAACTATGCGTTTGCTCGTTCACACTACGTGTCTCATGAGTGCGTGAGGGGTTCAGATCGCGAGCCATGAGTGAGGCAATTACGGTCAAACCAACTCAGGTAGCAAATTGCAACGATGAGCCAAATACATCAGGGTGCACCGAGAGTACTACCGTATCCCTGAACAGACACTTCAAGTGGCCAAGTTTTCGAACGTTCTACTTACCATGGAGAGGGGACGTGTTAAACTGAAGGCAGTACAACAGCTAGACGACATAACTACACACCCCGATGAAGGTAGATAGTCAGCACGGTTGCTATACATTTCCATAAATGCAATACAATGCATATCACTTCAAAAGTCAAAATTACCGGACTATAGCAACAGTTGAATATTTGTATGTGATCGCATTTTTGTATCACTGCCTAACTGCAACAGTGGGGACAGTTTCGTTTTGGTCGCTTTCAAGATGTTGTGGCTCATGTGATACCAAGTTTTTACCAAGCTTGATTTTTCTCTAAAAATAATACTATTTATATACTCATCCATGAATGACCACAGGGTCATGATATTCCCTGTATTATTGTGAAAATTCAATATTTTATTAACTTCTGTTTTAATTACATACATGCAAGTGTTTATTTTATATAAATTGATGTAGAATCAAGTTCTTAAGAAGAACTCAACGACACTGAAACAAACAATCGTCAACAAGAATCTTTTGGGTAAATTGAAATGTTTTTTAAGGCATACATATCTAATGGAAGAGTCCAGTTGCAATTTCTGTTTTTAGGACTGGAATTTGCAGCATTTTCACTTATACATATGTAACAAAATGAAATACAAATGTATCGTCACTATATACATGTCCAATGTGCACGTGTAAGCATAGCTGGTATAAACCCAACATCCGTGTGATGAAGTGTGCATTGACATGTATGAGGATGCCTATGTTAAATGTGCATAAGCACATAATTGAGAGACCCATATCACTTCAGTTTATTGACACAGCAGACTCTTCTGTTTCTAGGAGTTCCACTCAGTGCTAGGGGTCCAGCACAGATTGCCCACAAAAGTTTATATTTTTGCTTTATATCACCTGTTATATATAAGTGTGGCATAACAAGTATATATATATTTTATACTTCAGCATCACCACACCCCATGCCCAAACGCAAGAGTAGTTTGGTCAGCCAAAGAAGCAGAGATAGTCCTGAGACACTTCAGTACCGATATAGCCTTGAAGCAATTGCACGTAAAGGCGAAACTGGAGCACGTGCTGGCTTCAGAACCGGTGCTGAAAAATCGTTCATGGAAGAATATCAAATATTTTATTCGAAACCATATAGTCAGCAACCAGCGCGTATAATTACCAAATATGACAGTCTCCCGAATGGACGTGCGAGTTAACTAAATTACATATGTAACCGTGATGTATGATTACTCACAACTATTTGATGTGATTTTTATGTTGTTGTATTACCCGAATAAAGAGCATTTTTGATTAGTTCTGATTCATAACGTCTGCCTGTTTGTCTTCACACTGTGTGCGCGCGTAATAACTGTTCTTAACATATCTCCTCTCACTGGCTACGTACACTGTGTATGTATTAGCTTTTCTTCCTTATTGTGGAGTGTGCTTCTTACCACTGTGTGTGTGTGTGTGTGTGTGTGTGTGTGCGTGCGTGGATGCGTGCATGTGTGTGTGTGTGTGTGCGTGTGTGTGCGTGCGTGGATGCGTGCATGTGTGTGTGTGTGCGTGCGTGTGTGTGTGTGTGTGTGTGTGTGTGTGTGTGTGTGTGTGTGTGTGTGTGTGTGTGTGTGTGTGTGTGTGTGTGTGTGTGTGTGTGTGTGTGTCTTTTTCTTCACTGTGTCATTATTACGTGTACGTGTGTCCTCATTGTGTCATCATTACGTGTATGTGTGTCCTCATTGTGTCATCAATATGTGTATGCATGTCCTCATTGTGTCATCAATATGTGTATGCATGTCCTCATTGTGCAGCACCAATGTGTGCCCTTGGTTTGCGCGTAAATGTGCGAGTCATCTCTTTGGCATCAAGACATAATGCTCGCTGTGTATCGCCTCCGTTCGTGTGTATCCTCACAAAGTGCCTTTTGCTTCGTGTCTTAGTTCTCACTCTGTGTATATTTTCGTTCTCACTGTTGTATATTTTCGATCTGTGTGTGTTTCCTCTCTGTCTATGTGCATACTTCGTGTGTATGTTCATTCTCTACGTAGACCCTTCAATGTGTGCATAACCTAATTTTCTAACTAAAATGTCCGTTCAGTGCATTTGTCTTCAATAGTAAATATATTTCTTTATAATGATTCAAAGTTTAATAGGATGTACAATTTAAATGAAATAGTCTTATTTTTAAAGAACTGTATTATAATACTATTTGGGCCATATCAATACAATGAAGATTTGCCGATCCACTTGTGCATACTAATAATTTTATAAACCCAGCTCCAACCATTTGAATGTCAACATTTATTAAACACTATTTTCCCCTTTGTACATCACGTACGTTAATATGAGATATACCATCGAGAATCATACTATCAAATCCAAGATGACTATCACATAGTTAATAATAACTATTTACCACATCTCCAAATATAAGACAAATATTATATCGTTAATATCATAATTTGATGTGTCATATTTGTTTCCTAGAATGGTCCTGCCCACACACAAATGTGCGTCCTTGGTTAGACCATAGTAGCCACATACAGAATAGACACGTGGTCCTCACTTTCATAGATTTGGTAGACACATTGATAGTCGTCAAATCGCAACTTTAGGGTACATGGTAGTTAACGATGTTCCTAAAATGGCATGTGCAAAAGCACAGCTCTTTATCACCTTACCTAAATGAACTTGTAATTGTCAGTTAATTAAAACACACTATGATGAAACGATTAACATAAGTATTTGTGTAGTGTTTTTGTTTAATTTAGTTGATTGAAAAAGTTCGTGCGTGATGTTGTATGTCCGCCGACCACGTTCTGTAAAGTTCTTCATAACTGACCTCAGTGACTTGCTTCTTCCAAAGTTTTGACATGTCCAAACTAACACACGACTCAGGTCATGAACGGCAAGTCCATGTCTTTTACCACGCTCGACAGAAAAACGTCACGTTCTTTCAGCTTTATTCGACATTCGTGTTGATTTGTTTCCATATTTAATTAAACTATGTTTGAAATGCTAAGTAGCCAAACAAATGTGTCGTAGTGTTGAGCAAACACTTCAAAATACTGTATACTTGAGTGTGCCCACTTGATCAGCTATCAATCAGTTATGCTTCCTCAGTTATGCTTAATTTTAATACAGTAGATATATTAATGACGTTATTGTGAAACCGTATGTACTCTACCCCTTCCTTCCAGAGTAGGTGCTGTTGTCTGTTGTCTTATAAAACTACCTTGCATTTATCTACCATGCATTAGAGAAACCTCAAGCGAATACATCAACAAAACATGTGCTTTGGCTTGAAATATCATTTCATTGAAAGTTGTTGAGACCGGTGCCAATGCAGAGGATGCACAAGAAGATGGAGTTCAAACAGAGGCCGCCTGCTGAACTGACACATACATAATGATGATGATAACGTAACAGTCAATTAATATAGCATCATCATTCTCTGTAACTGAATGTCATAAAATAAATTGTTATGATTAGTCATGATTTCTCAAGTTATACTTGTCCATCAGAATATGACCCGGCACGTCACACGTTGTGAAAGTAATATACTCCGAAAGAATTATGTAGCATAACTGTTTTTCTATTTTTTTTTGTAAAATAACAATGTTGAATCAAAACATGAATCAAATTAATTGGTGATTTGATTTGAGATGACCGATAACAACCTGATTTCTACTTTTTGACTGGACCTTTTGGCAATGGCTCATATATGTATGTATGAATGTATGTATGCATGTATGTATGTATGTATGGATGCATGTATATATATACACACACACACCACACACACACACACACCACACACACACACACACACACACACACACACACACACTCACTCACTCACGCACGCACGCACGCACGCACACACACACACACATCCATACATGATTTGTCCCATCTATTTGCAAGACAGGAGTTGCAATATCGAAATTCGTGGCAAACAGCAAGGAGGCAAACAGCAAGGATATTTCTACACGCACGATGCGTTGCGCAGGGCCTAAATGAATGAGCCTCGCTCGCCAATGGCGATGACATTCCCAGGCCAACCATTGATATAACAAGTTCCTGTGACACCGGCGCTCTTTAGCCGATCATTATCTACAATATTTGGACGTCAACGTAAACCTGCCACACGCTAAATGGACGAGCGACGTTCGCTGGCACGCTTACGATTGGCTTCGACTTTATCGGCTGTGTAATATGTTATTGGAAATGTCCACTGCAGCAGCGAACGTCGTCTTTTCGTGGCGTCCTGCATTACGCAAAGTCCAATGTGCTACAAGCCTATTTCTGGCGCGTTTATACAACTGTACGACGCGCACCCCACGGGCAGTGTGCGTCGTTTTCCATATGTACGTCGGACACACAGGTTCATTGGCGTACCCGTGTGCAAGTACAAATGCAAATGTTTTTGACCATTCATCGGGAAGTTTTTTACGGACCATTGCGTGCTTCTGGCGCACCCCGGAGACATTTTCGACTAATGATTGATATTTTAAAGTCAGATGCCTTGCACAGTAACAAGGGAACCAACGATACATCGTCCGACGGATTTGTCTATCGGCGGTAATAATTAGTTAGACTAAGAGTCAATAAGTTGCCGTAATTGTAATCGTTTTGCACCTAAACGTGCAGCGGACAATAAGGGCCCTTGACGCACCCCGCGTATATACTTGTGACCCTCCAATTAGGAATTTCACGTACTACTGCGTCATTATTTTATGGACATGACGCACATTGCCCAGGGATCGGGTGGGGGTCATGCCACTGACGCGTGTGTTATCATAAATAACGTTTTACATGTTCTGTGACGCTCTATTCCGCCTCTTGACAAGATGGAGGAAAAGTGATCACTACACCTCTATATGTTGATATATATCGTTTCTTGGCGGGAATTTTGTTGGAATACACGAACTTTTATAGCTGCTCTCCAGCTACTACGTTTTATAAAGGTGCACTGCTACAGCGTATTTTCGTGTTACATATTTTACTCCTTTGCACCACCATGTGAAGTGACTTTTAATTCAGATCGTCAGGTACGACTGACAAACGCTTTTATTGTCGTTCATGTAAACAACGGCAGCATCACGTAGTTACTGGGGTAAGCTCAGGCCGAAGACATAACTTGTATCCGGTCAAGTGTCACCCACTGTGTCTGTACATGGAGTGAACTTTGACCTGGCTACAAGTGCAGACTGGCGTGAAGGTGCGACTAACGATGGACATAAACAAGTGAACTGTCAATTTAATTATGCTGGACATTCCGATGAACAATTAGGTGAAGCCTGAAGAATGACGCCAGGCTTAGTAGCTGTTTCATAATTTCTTATTCTTCTTCACCATTTATCCAAGTACAGTGCAGGTCTAGGAGACTTATCTTTGACACACAAAAGAACATTACCCAAGATTATGGATGATCCAGCACGTACTTTATGCCGTTCAGCCGTCTACGTGCCCGACATTTCTGTACATGTAAGCAAGGATGTCGTACTATCCGCCATCCATAAGTTCGACAGCCAGAACCATCGAACAAAACGAGCAATCTGCAGACTGTACAGACTTTCCAGGGAACAAGTGAACTGTCAATTTATCGTATCTCCATCAACGCTTGTATTCGTATAATGAGAAGCGGGGATGTCAGTTTCAACCCAGACCCTGCTGATCAGAAAAGGAAGTGCACCACAATACATCCATCCATCAAAGGTGTCACGGCTCGCAGTAGAGCAATCTCGTGTGACTCCTGCGAGCGTTGGACCCACATCAAATGTGTTGGTATCCTAACCGACAGTGCATGTGACCAGTTGTGCAGCAGCACTGTCATATATGATCGATGTTCTATTCACGCCCTGCCTTTCCCTGACGTCTCAGCCGGTGACGACATGAGTGATCAACCTCCAATCTCTCACTCATTTGTCGATGAGGATGGACGGTATCCTGACAATGACGGCCGCCGGTCTGATACAACTGATGACCATGCTGATCAGTCGTCAAATGACAGACCCCTTGATTTCGAGTGCCTTAAGTCAACAGGCCTTGACTTCCTACACCTGAACACCAGCAAGACGAGGTTCGGATCCTGGCAGCGAACTCTAAAGTGCCGGTGACTGGCACCGAGTCATGGCTCAATGCGTCGGTGGCTGATTCCGAAGGGACGGCGGCGGCGGCGGCGGCGGCCGCATCGGCGGCGTGTGCGTGTACATCAGAAGTAACATTGCCTTTAACCCTAGATATCACATCGGTGCAGATCTAGATGCTGTGTGGACTGAGCTGTATCTTCCCTAAACCAAGCCCATTTTACTTGGCGTTTGTTACAGTCCCCCTAAGCAGGTGGACTTTTTTTAATATACTGATACAATTGTGTTTGGACTGTAACTCTTTTACAAACTCGGAATGCACCATACTGGGTGATTTTAACATTGACTACCACCATGTTAACAATAAGACTAATCAGCTGTGTGCATCGCTAAAACACTATATGTTTACGTTTGACTTAGCTCAGCTAATTGAAATACCAACAAGGTTTACCTGTACAACATCCATCATCTTAGACATCATCTTTGTGTCAGATCCTTTCGAAATTATGAAGTCTGGTGTTTTAGACCTTGATACACTGTACTCGTAAATGTAAGAAATCGCCTGTTAACCAACACAACAGTGTAAAATTAAGATCACTTAAGAACTACACTAAGGAAGCTTTTGAAGCAAAACTGCAAGAGGTGGACTGGCAGGATGCATTAGCAATTGATTCGGTGCACGAGGCTTTTTATCTTTTTTAAATGCAACGTTTTGGCCGTTATTGACAGCGCCCCATCGAGGTATGTCCGTGTTAAACAGCATCCACCTCCTGGATGAGACTGGACATTCTGCATATCATCCACCTCCTGGATGAGACCGGACATTCTGCATCTCATCCACCTCCTGGATGAGATTGGACATTCGGCATCTCATCCACCTCCTGGATGAGATTGGACATTCGGCATCTCATCCACCTCCTGGATGAGATTGGACATTCGGCATCTCATTCACGAACGAGATCGGGCTCTTAGTAAATTCAAAAAGACCAAAGACCACAGTTGGCATGTCAAATTCATTTATCTTCGGAATCAGGTCCAATATAAAAAACAGGCCAAAACAGACTTCATAACAAACAAGGTTGACGAATTTAAACAATATCTATCGTACGTTCCGCCATGGTCTGATTTCATTAATGTAACCAACAGTCAGTGTATGCTTTCAATATATTTTGTACATATTTTTAAGTACTTTTACTACATCACACGTTTCATTGGGTTGGATACAATGATCCAACCCAAACAATGGTTTTGAGATATAATTTGTATATCGTACGTTCCACCCACTTACATAAATTAGCATAAAAATGATCTAGCTGTAAAACAGGTATAAAAATTCACATAGGGATACAGCATAGATGTATCGTATAGGAAATAATAATAAAAAATACATTATTGAAATTTTTTTCGGGTGTTCTATCATATTGCTATTTTTTATTAAAATACTGATTTTCCCGTCATTTTTCATTATATATACAACAGAAGTTGAAGTCTGCTACTACTCCTCCAAGAACTACACCAGCTACAACTACTGCTACGAAATTGAAAAGGCAGAAGATGGTACGAAAGAAGACACAGGCCCATCCGTAGAAAGAGTTGAGGGAGAAGAAGTTGGTGGAAAAAATTGTTGAGCGAGTGAGGCTCGGTTGAGAGACCTTCGAGAACGCCAAAAGGAGTTACAGCACTTGTCTGATGTGGCTGCAGTCCGTTGAGAACAGCAGTGCGCGCAGCCGTCCAGCAGCAAGTCTACGCGGATACCCCGGACCGCACTCATTGATGAAATGGAATAAATCATCCACACCACTTCTTAATTTGTGTAAAGAATTTTTTTCATTGGATTTTATCTGGTATTTCCTTCACATTTTGAATTGCATGTTCACATATTTTCATTCCACATCTTTTCTCGCAGGAAAACTAGTATAAAAAAGGACCTCGCACACCAAGACCGTCCCACCTGTACGATCTCGTTAGCTGTGAGAGGAAAGCAAGAAAGGACAGCGATAATGAAGTGTCACGGCTGCGTAGACAGATAGAGCAAGTGAAGGAGGCTATGAAGTCGGAGAAGGCGAAGTCGACAATCGAGGTTACTCATGAGGGCTTTCGGCAGAGTCTTGGAACAAGCGTGACCGTGGCGACCTTACCTCCTGCGCCGCCTTCTGCTTTCTGTCAGTCAGCCATTGTTCTATCCAGTCGATTATGCCATCCCCGAAACCATGGGCTTTTAATTTAAGTAGTAATCTTTGATGTTGCACTTTGTCAAAAACTTTCTGAAAGTCTAAGTAGATAATATCTACTGGTGATCCCTCGTCTACCCACTTAGTTATTTCTTCCAAAAAACATAACATATTTGTTAAGCATGATCTCGCTTTTAGGAATCCTTGGTGAGATGGATTTAATAATGTATGCCTAACCAGGAAGTCCACCATATGATTTTTAATTAACATTTCTAATAATTTACAAATTACTGATGTTAAACTCACTGCTCTGTAATTATCTGACTTATTTCTCGAACCCTTTTTAAATAATGGTATGGTGTTTGCTTCATTCCATTCAAAAGGAACTACTCCCTCTTTTAATGACAAGTTGAACACTCTTGCAAGTGGTATACTAATGTGTTCTACAAATCACTGATGTTAAACTCACTGCTCTGTAATTCTCTGACTTATTTCTTGAACCCTTTTTAAATAATGGTATGATGTTTGCTTCATTCCATTCAAAAGGAATTACTCCCTCTTTTAATGACAAGTTGAACACTCTTGCAAGTGGTATACTAATTTGTTCTACTGTTTCCATTAGTAGTTTTGGAGGAATTCCATCCACTCCAGGTGATTTATTGCCCTTCATTGCCTTTATTTTTCATGCTACCAATTCTGGAGTTACAACTAACCACCCTAAATAGTCCGATTTAGTCTTTAGTCCGACTCTTTCAACCTAACACGCAACAACACCGTATACAATATCTAGTACTTTGTCTCTTCGTGTGCTATACATGAAATCATTTGGTTAAACGTCTTTTTACTATGCAAGCAGGCATGGAATGAATTGCATAGAATATACACAAAGTGTTCAGAATAAATGTCAATTTAAATGCCTAGTCAAACAGTTTGTATTCAGTTATCAGGCTAGCCCTTTTATTTACTATTAATAACATTTTACATATGTGGTACTCTTGTACTTTTATGTTTTAGCAAATAGTATGTATTTAAATATCTTAATGCTTAGGAAGCAAGTTTCTTTACAAATGTCACTATTATTATTTATGTCTATTGAAATGTTTCTATTTAATTTTTTTAGCCTAACAGTATTTAAATATCTTAATGATTTAGGAAACTTTTATACATATAATTAACATTATTATTAATGTATTTTGACATATGTGGTACTCTTGTACATTTTAACATATTACTATCATTTAATTACTTTTTTCATTGATTATTATTGTTTTTAGTCATTGTTACTTTTGTCATTTGTAATCTATGTATTTGTAAATTATGTATGTATGTGTGTATGTGTCGTGTTTGTATTTGATGTCTAAGTCTGAGGACCACAGTGCCAATGGAAATAAGTCCTAGCACTTTCTTGTGTCATCCGCATTATTATTAATGTATTTTATTGTGCATTTGTACGCACACTTGATGTATGTACATGTCTCATTTTTATATTGAATAAATCGACCAATCAATACGACACTTTCAAGAAACGCGGCTAAAATCTTTTTTTATGTAAAAATCCACGAAACGACCCCCCCCCCAACCATACTAGCGAAATTTTACACAATACAGTCACATACACAGTCACAGTCACACTGACAGTGTCAGTTTCATTTCTGTGGCTGTGCCTATGCCATGGCTGTGCCTACCATTCGTTGTTATTGCTTCTTCCATAAAACGTAATATATTTTCATATTGTTCTATGACGGCACAAATGAATAGGTAAATATGCATTTGTACAGTGGTATAATATAAAAATATGCACGTTCGAGCGTAGTAGCCTACGCGTACGCATGCTTGTGCGTAATAAAATTATTATGAAAATACATAATAACAACTACGAGTTTGGCCATTGGGAGCAGCTATTATTTACCGTTAAAGCAATAAGGAGCGATCATTGTTTAACATATCGCTGCGACTATTGAGCAGCTGACAGAGGACGTGACGCACTGTGCCCGGACACGTCACCAAGCTTACCGCATAAACACGCTGCGATCCGTGTCTCATTAACATGTGCAAAGAATAAATTTGCCGTCCGGAAGTTCGGCTCGGAATTTAATGCGCGCTGTGCGAGTTGGGGATATTGGCGACGCGTCGGAAAGTGGACGTCATGCCTGACCTCGTTCTCAGCCGCTGAATGCTGGGAGCGCTCAATATTTGAATAAAAAGGCCGTCTGACATCATATTTGAATAAAATGTCATATTTGAATAAAAACGTCATAATATTATTTTAATAAAAAGTCATATTTGAATAAAAAGGCCGGGCGATCTTTTACTTTCTGACCTAACCATGAAAACGACCACCTAGAGCACCCAAACTTCTGCTCATATATCTACTATACATATACATATGTCACATGGCCAAACAAGTATATTTGCTTTCTCAAAACGAAAAAAAAAAGAATTAAACCTAAACGTCGCCATCTCCTACGGCGCCTACGCGTAGCCCCAAAGCTACCGTAAAATCCATGCATATGACAAGGGGTCGTTTAGTTTCACCGAAACTCCGTGCGGTGGCGCTGATATTACAATTTTGTATTTCTGTGTTTTAATTGTGAATGCGTGCGTCATTGCGTGTAATTATGTATATGTTTCAGTATTACTTGTATTTTTTCTGTGTGCTATATATTATATGACATGTCATATTCTTAGATAATTAGTTTTATTCATATTATCATCATATTGCGCTATATATATATATATATATAAATTAAATAAATGGTGATGATTACTTGTATTACTATTACGTGATGTATAGGTGTGATGCTGTTTTAATAATCATGTTATTTGACGTATGAAATGACGTATAAAAACACGCTACTTTTCCTGAAGAATGCGTTATATGCTGTAATCTACCCGCATGTCTTATTTTGTGTTTAACTTCATACTGATTATGGGAGGTAACAACCGCTGATCTCTAAAGAAATCACTGGTATCAACATATACATAATAGTAACACATTTTGTGACAAAGTAATAATACTTTATATTGTTGAGGTCATTTGTATTAGATTCGACAGTACGCTTTAAATTATGCGTTAATACTGGTGGCAACGTAATTACTGTATTAAAAAGCAATTGGCATCAAAATAGCGCCGTAAAGCTGGACAAAGTCCATTCAGAGATATTTAAAATACATATAAAACATATAACACAATCTGATCATAATACGAATAAAACTAATTATCTAACAACATGACATGTCACATATAGCAAAAATGCAAATACTACTGAGCTATACATAATTACAAGCAGTGAAGCACGCACGCACGCACCCACGCACAATTAAAACAGAAATACAAAATTGTACTATGTTTAATTTCAGGTTTTAATCAGCAGAGCCCCCGCACATAGTTTTGGTGAAACTGAACGACGCCTTGTCATATGCATCGATTTTACGGTAGCCTTGGCGCTACGCGTAGGCGCCGTAGGAAAGGGCGATGTTTTGGTTTAATTCTTTTGTAAATTTTGATCGTTTTGAGAAAGTAAATATACTGTTTTGGCCACGTGACATGTATATATATATATATATATATATATATATATATATATATATATATATATATATATATATATATATATATATATATATATATATATATATATATATATATATATATATATATATATATATATATATATATATATATATATATAGTAGATATATGAGGAGAAGTGTGGGTGCTCTAGGTGATCATTTTCATGCTTAGGTCAGAAAGTAAAAGAAGTTGCATAAAGGAATATTCATTTTTATTTTGTGTATGTTGCTTGGGTAACATTTATTTCTGTCATAATTGCGATTTTCGTGGGTGGCGATGTAATTGTTGCTGTTATCGGGATAATCTTGAACGCTGCAAATTCATGCAAGAATTGCAAAACATGATAATGACGTGGTCCTTAAGAATGGTCTGTCCGCATACTTTCATTGACACGTCTGGCATTATATATGCCATTAATTGGCCTTAGCCTTAGCTTAGGAATAACTACATTATTCATTAGTTTGGAATGTCAAGTCCGGTATATGGTGATTAGGATCCGCCACCGCATCTTAAGGTGTGCGATATCATATTGAGTGATGCTGATCATTATTTTGACCCAATATTACTTTATAAATAATTTCTTATATCACATCGACACAATGTCAATGCCACTTGCATCACAAGTTCATAACATGTCTTGGTAACGTAATATCCGCTATAACAGTCAGTCAAAATACTGCATTCCTAATATATGACTTTGCCATCACTGTAAAGTAAAGGTACGTTCTTATATAGCGCTGTATCCGGTCCATAGGACTGCTCAAAGCGCTTTACACTTCACCCCCTGGCAGACCTGTTCATTCCAAGGCCATCTCAACTTCTTTGGGAAGTATTCAGCCACGCTGCAATTGCTGCGCGAAGGCTATTCGTTCACATATCCACCACTGTCTGTATTGCCAGGTGCTCATTTATACAGCTGAGTGAACTGTGGCAACGTGGGGTGATCAAACTTGCCAAACGTTCGAAGCGACCGCAGTGGGATTTGAAACCGGGTTCTCTCGATTGAGAGTCCGGCCTTCTAACCGGTATGCTATCGCGCCCATCTGTGACGCTCTGTCAAAGCCGCGTACCTTGTGATAGCGACACGTACGTGCGTTGGTTCCAGTGGAAACTATCCGAAATAAACCGTGGCGTTTCTGATGCATAATATAACACTAGCACGCAATGCATTGCGGGATCGATTGTCTACGGGAGTCCAACACGTAATTCGCGTGATTATTTTGCCGTGCGCTGAAACAATCGCGTATCTAGGCCAACGTATGCTCAATCGCAGTTCGAAGTTATTCAAACATCAGACCAGCCGATTTTTGTGTTCTGCAGGCGTTGTGATTTCTGTTTAATATAAGTAAGCGTTATTGCTGATACAATGTATTCTTTGATGAAACAGTAATTATTTAACTGTTTCCGTTCTTGTCGTTGTCGTGGATACTTGTATTTCCGTTGCCATTCGACCCCTTTTATTTTTGTCGGATTTTATTTTCATCAAGTCACAATTAATTGTCAAGACACCGCGAGGTGACGCACTCCTGCACATGTTCTTCAGATGACGATATTTCTAACATACAAACGTGGGACATAGCCACAATTGCTACTATCAAGTTAGCCGATGTCAATGATTTTATTGCCACAAGGGATAACAATATTCAGCCAGGACCGCAGAAACATTTAAAATTACGTCAACTGTTATGTCTTAGGATTCTTATTTTTATACATGCATGAGGCAATTAACTTGAAAAGTTAATTAATTAAATAACAGTTAACTCAGAAATTCTCCAATTAAACTAAATTAACTTCACACATTTCTCATGTCAATTAAATTAAATTAACCTCCCAAATTATTAAATTCAATTAACAATTAAAGCATGTGTTCGTCGAAATGTTTACACATTTACACAGAAATGTGTCTTTTACCTTTGTTTTGCTCATACAATATTTACATGCCAAGACAATTCTTTCTGGGCATTTGATAACATTTTAAAAGTTGTAGATACATGTTAAAAAGAAACAAATGTTCAGTGTTTTATACGAAATAACTAGTTTCCCCTTTACACACTAGAATTTAAATATGTATACACTGTTTTATGCATCACTAGAACTTGCATGCTTTTGATTTTGAAAAAGACCCCAAACTGAAGCTATATTACCTTTGTCTACATCTCCCCATTAACAGTTACATGTATACATGTAAAAGTTATAGATTCATATGTCTAATGGCCCCATAGATCCACTTGGCTGCAAGTTGCCAGCCCCAGATGTTTACTTTAAACACAGATTTGCAGAAACCAAGATTAGCAATCAACTTATCAGCCTACCAGAGGACAGGCTTTCTTGTCTAGGCCTTCCCTCCAACTCACAGGTGCCTGATTGACCAGACCATCCCAGATGGTTCAGTGCATTTGTGCTCTGTGATGTTCTCCCTCCCATTCACACATACATGAACCTGATCTCTCTAACGTTAGTGCATGGGATAGTGACTTGCAGGCGTTCTGAAAACACCTGGATAACATGGTTGTGAACTATCGAGTAAAATCAACTGTTAAATGAGCACTTAATTGAGAGTTAACTGGGAATTTGTCAATTAAATTAAATTACACACACACACACACACACACACACACACACACACACACACACACACACACACACACACACACACACACACACACACACACACACACACACACACACACACACACACACACACACACACACACACACACACACACACACACACACACACACACACACACACACACACACACACACACACACACACACACACACACACACACACACACACACACACACACACACACACACACACACATATACACACACATACATACTTACATATATACATACATACACACACAGAGTGTAGTATCCTAAAAGTTAACATAATTTTAAACGTTTCAATATATATATATATATATATATATATATATATATATATATATATATATATATATATATATATATATATATATATTGAAACGTTTAAAATTATGTTAACTTTTAGGATACTACACTCTGTGTGTGTATGTATGTATATATGTAAGTATGTATGTATGTGTATATATATATATATATATATATATATATATATATATATATATATATATATAATATTTTTTCCCACTTATGAGGCCCCTATCACAACAGGCCACCTGTGTGTGTGCGTGCGTGTGAGTGCGTAGAAGTGCGTAGAAGTGTGGATGACTAGAAGTCCAGCAGTGGTGTCTTTTTTTTGGAAACTGTGCACTCCCCTTTTCAGGGTCTGGATCCGCCCATACACACGCACACGCACACGCACACGCACACGCACACGCACACGCACACGCACACACAGTGAACAGAACTTTCGAGCACTATTGTAGGCTCCGCTAACAATATATCGCTGTTGTGCATTGACGGCCGAGTTTCCTTCATCCATCTGCTCATTCGCTATGCGCCGTACTTGTCGTGATCGACTACTTCCGGTGCATTGCCAAGTAACGTCATTCAAAGCGAGCGCGCTGCCTAGTGAAGCTATCGAGTGTAAATGCGCACTGTGTATAGCTTATGAATAAATATGCGCCCATAATGCCAATAATTCGATTAATCCTCCGCCGACTTCTGCGTCACTCACCCCAATATATATCTCACTGCGGTCCGTCTGAGGGACCATAACGTATAAGGGTCCATAATGTGTTAGGGTCGATAACGTGTGAGTGTCCTTGACGTCTGAGAGACCATAGCGTCTGAAGGTCCACAACGTGTGAGTGTCCGTGACATCTGAGAGTCCCTGACGTCTGTGGGGCCCGGAGGGTACTCCCTATACTGAGGTATACATGTATGTGCCGGGCTGTGGGGCTTATGTTTTGCTTGTCTGGTTATTTACGGCATCAGTCAAGAACGAGAGCAGGTTTGTCATATCATCTTTACACAGTGATGACATCCACCCGAACAAAGGTGGAGTTGACTTTTGTCACCGTTGCCGCTTCAACCAATCAGATGTACTGCCAAGAATTCCGTCAGTTACATCCGGGCAAGTTTTGGTTCGATATTTCGAATCACAAATGTACGGTGTATATGTGCCGTTAATCAACACAGTAGTATCCCTGATGCATTGAACAAATACATATCAGATCTCAGCAGGTACACAGCTAAAGTCTAGTGTAACTCAGGACAAGTTGAACCCCCCCCCCATACACCGATGTCAGATGTGCAAGTGGCTACTGTGGCTGGTGATTTCGAGTACACATAAAATATCACCAGTGGTATCCATTCGAGGTTGACATTCACACAGGCGTCTGGTTGTATCCCGTGAATCGAAATACACAACCCTGATTTACATTTTCGGGTTACCTATTGTGTGCGAAATTGTACACCAGAGTGCGCACGACGACCAGTCGCTGTTTGCTACCCCCTCCTCCCCCCTCACCCCCCCAACACAGGGGATGCTCAGCATACCACCACTACCACAACTTGATTGTAAGGGCAGGTCAACGCGGGTGTTTGTTACGTCATTGCAACTATGCACTTGAACACACGTAACATAGTTTCAAAGAAAAACGTAGATATTTCTCGAAACAAATTAGGAGTTTACCAAATGAAATAAAAATGTTGTGACAGTGGTAAAGTGGTGAGTGGCGCCACTGGTGGTGAGTTTGGCCGTCTGTGAGACGAAGGCATTTGTTCACAGTCGGAGATGACAGCCGTGTGGCAATGAATAAATGAATGAAAGCAACACGGCGGCTCGACTTAATCACTGATTAGATACCTGCCAATTACCCGGCGACTGCAGCAATCGGACTACACCGCCATCTAGCGGCTAACGATTAGTAATGGTTCATGTTACCATTAGCAAAAATCGATAAAATTGTGTTAGAACATTCTATGGGATTTTTGCCGACATAACTGTGTACAATTCAGAAAACATTGTATAGAATTGTTATAGAATATTGTAGAATTTTCTATGCGAATTCGGCGGACACAGCTACAAGGTAATTTGCTGTATTCTATAGTTTTCTATGCAATATTATGTTATGCTCTGTAGAATTCTATAAAATTATATAACATTCTATTTAAGTCTATTCAAATCCATAGAAAGTAGACGTAAACTATTTCTATAGAATATGTAGTATTGCATAGTTGTAACTAGAAAATCCTATTATACCCTGTAGAATTCTATAGATTTCTATAATTTTTTTTTAATTCTACGGATTGTTTTGCTAAGCATTGTTCTCACAACTCCACGTATTGTGGCACATCGCCAATCATCGTAAAAACGAGACCGTCCCGCGGTATGCCAACGGACAGCAGGTCGGCCATCGATCGCAGTAATACAGCCGTCATTACCGCTATGGTAATTCACGTCTTCTCTCGAAATTAAAAGTCACTCAACAAGCAAAAGCTATCATTCGACCGCTAATGGTGCTTCGCTTAGATTTAGACAGAGCGCCTGGCGTGCGGACAGAGTCTGACGTCGGCGTTGGACGCTCCATGGCCACTAACTGTCCTAGCGCAAGGACTATTTTACCCGAGGTTGGTAGGCGTATCTCGTGCTTCCTCCGCTCGGTACCCCGTTACCCCCTCCCCCGTTACCCCCGTTGTATCTGTGTTACATCTGTGCTATGGACATGTTTATGCAGCCCTTTCTGTGTTTGTATTGAGATACACCAACTATTTGGTAGGTTGGTAATGGGCAATCCAATATTTATTAACGAACAGGGATTGCCGCTGTGCACATATAGTATATACAGTGTTTACCACATTTTGTACACCGCCAGGTACATGCAGATGTTTTATTCTTGTACCACACATGTTGGTATGTATTACAATTTAGTGTATAATACATATATACTAATCACATTAGTTCTTACATTTAGCTAGCAAAATGTCAAAAGACGGTTATGTACCAAAACCCCTTGTTGCTGTCAGATATAGTTACATCATACAACTGTTAGATAGACTCGCAGTCTATAAAACACAAGAAAAAGATACCTGTGTGCACACTATGCATTAGCTAAAGTATTCACTATTTGACATATACAAAAGTGGGGGAATATTAACCCACATACAATGTGAAAGCCTATTATAGGAAGTACAGGTTACACGTATACTTCGGGAAGGCGGGTGGGGATCGAAATTTGGCTCGTTAAGAGAGGTGTGTTCAAAGCAGCAAGGCGAAGTGAACTGATTTAAAACCGAGTCTCCGCTTCTCCTGCCCATGTTCCCGCGTGCGCTGCTAATACTTCGCACAGCAACAACGCAGCAGAACAACGTCCCATGTCAGTCACTCGTTCCTTCCGTCTGCAGGCTCTGTTGCTGTAATCCCCTTTTCCGTCACTAGGGTGTGTTGTGTTAACATTGTGTTGACGCCGTGGCGGGAGCATACAGAAGAAATAATAAACACGTCCGTGTCCTCTTGTTATATCATTCTATGATTTTACATTGTTGTTACTGGTATAAACGTTTATTTATTCAATCCATTCGTACACGTACTAAATGTTGTTTTGGTAGTTGCCGGGTAGAACATGACCTATGAAATGCGCATCGTGTTTTGCTTACAAAATGTTGTCTTGATAGCGCAACTGTCGAGTTTAGAACCGTCAATCGAGAGGACATGTGCTAGAACCCTCTTGTTGCTGTCATCAAAGCCTGGGCTGCTTCGTTCAGCCAACGTTGCCTTAGTTCACTCAACCGTAGAACACGAGTACCCGACTCTCACATCTACAAATACTTTGAGCAATTCACCAGTCACCAAATAGTATTAATTTATTTTAACGCTGAATATAGTGCAGTACATACTACAGTAATAGTGTTTCATCCATTACAATGCTATCTTTCTGCAGATCGATTAAAATCCGTCCTCATGTAACAAAAATAGGCAACATATGCAACTAAGCTTACTTCAATCAAAACATGGTAATTTCACAGAAAATCGCGACTCCGATATCAGGAAACTGAAAAAGCATCCGTTACTCCGAAACCGGACGTATGCAACGACTCAGTGAGAAGTGCGAACTCGAATATATTGACGACGAATAACCAATACTGATTTTTTAAAATCCTCCTTCGAGACGACGTCTGTACCTCCGGTGTGGCGTAACATCATAACTGTAAGTAAAATATGTCCCGGACAGCTTCTTTGCATGCGAGAACAAAACACCGTCCGGATTTTCCGGAGCTACTTTTCCGGAACTTTTTTACATTTCATTGGTTCTGTGCTCACAAACACCATATGGCAGTCGAGAGGGAATATATTTAACAATTTTGTGCTTAAAGTTACAGCGATCATTAGAAAATACCACGGACTCTAGGTAAAGAACAGTGGCAAAAACGAAATCAAAAACAAACACTAGATATCGCACATAATAAAATACGACCCATACATTTTAGGCGGCCTTGAGAACAGAAAATTACCACAAAAACAGATAATGTAATAAGTTATCATAAGTTTATATCGGCATATATCTGAGTGTAACACATTGTAACACATTGCCCACATTACTACATACTGGTCGGCGCGATTCTATGGCTTCCAGTTCCGAGCTGTCCTCTCGCAACGAGCGACCATCAGATATCCATTTGTCTCTGGCTTTCAATGTCCGCTTCGGATCAGCGAATAATCCGCACAAATTACGTGGCGTCTAAATAAGCCCGTGGAAAGCCGGCAGTAAATGCGCCGACGAGGAGGCGGAGTTCTCGCAGCGAGCGGCCACTTCGGAAGGTGTACACACGGCTGACACAATGTTGCAACGGGTAAGTCGGCCATCTATTTTATCGCCAGCAAAAATATGGCTTCCGTACCTGTGTTAACCGCACAAACGTCAGAAGACACGCACTAAAATCAACGTGTCTATCTGACAGCTGCAATGCAGATTTGCAACAGAGCTAATTTCGTTACACAAGTATTCTATGACGTACTATCTGCGAAGTTTCACAAAGAAGTAAATGAAATATGCATCAAATACAAGCTGACATTTTAAAAATGCCCCATTAATTATCAGTATTGTATTTTTCCGTATCTATCGACTTCTCATGGTGTCGATTCGATTTCGTGATAATCCTTATATAAGACTTGTTTCGCTGTGTTTTCTTCAATCTCGCAGAATAGAGGGACATAGAAGGAAATACTGGCTGACGTATTACAGCGAAACACCACGAACGAGCAATGGCACGGGGAACGAAGAGAACCACGTAGAGTGTGAACAACAAAGAGCTCTCAACACGACTCAAGGTCAACAAAGACGTTAGAATCACACGCACAAGAAGTAGAAGAAGAAGAAGAAATAGAAGAAGAGGAATAGGAGGAAGAGGAAGAAGAGCTACTTTTCAATTACTTTTCAGTCACTTTCCAATTACTGTTTGAATTACATCATGTAACTGTTTAAGTCAAACTATTCACTGCAAATAATCAATGACATACAATATATGTTGTTTTTCATTATATACCATAATATTAAGCTCCTCTAAAATATGTTATTTTTCGGCGTTGAGCTGCATTATTCACATACTTTTATTTTTATGCGGAATTGAGACATGGAGTTGGTATTTTGCATTTGGTATTTATAATTGGTGAGTAATTGGAATTTATATAATTTAATAAAAAGTCTTAACACAGCGCTTATGTCAAATCGGTTACATGTATCTAGTGTGATGATAGATCGAAGTTGTCTCATCTGAGAGATAGTGCACTGAGAACTGAACCTAAGTGTCCAGTATCATAAGAGCAATGAACAATGTCGAACTGTGGTATCTCTGGTCAGTCGACGCTCCTGTAATTACATCAACGGTTCTTGCTCGCCCCGACGTCTCATCGACGCCAGTGAAATCATCCGCGAAATCAACATGACACATTTGCAATTTGTCACGTTGTAATAAGCAATAACGCGACAAAGTTGACGCGTTAGTCGGGATCTGTTCGGAAATGTTTCATTTATTCATTCTCCCAATGTTCATGTATTGATGTTGAGCGTCGCAGACGAATTGGTCCGTCACTTTCGGCCGATAAGAATGTCACCTCGCGTAGCCCGAAGGCTGTAAGAAAGACGAATGTGTCATTATGCGTAATTTCGCATAAACGTTTCAACGTAATCTGTAGAGAAGATTGTTCTCATCAGTAGAAATTTCGCGATGTATAACTGGTAATAAAAACAAAAAATAATAATATTTGACGTTTCAGTGACTCGAGCTTCTCGTTAGAGTGACAATAAAACAATGTCGTTCCTTTTTATCATTATAATATATTGTTGTTCTTGGGCGTTGCTGATCATTATTGCTCTCACGGAAAGTGCCACTAACGATAGAAAGAGTAACGCTAAAGATACAAGTTTAATTTTATGTTTTCTTTAGCTAGTATCATTCATATCAAATGAACAAATACCATACAATGCCATACGTCATGTCACACAAAAATAACAAATACATTTTAAAAGACTTCATTGACAATCAGGTAACGGCAAAGACAATCTGTAGTAACTGCAAAGATCAGCCACATATAAACATAGCCTTTGCAAATGATTGGCATCTGACATTATTAAAATATTATTTTACTCTTAATGCAATGCATTCTGGTATAATTATCAGCAAGACTTTCGTGAAAAGCGGTTTACGTTTCGTTTGATGCCTTCGAAGCTGCGGCACCACGAGTTGGCATCGTGGTGCATACTGTTCATCGGTCAAAACTCCCTCCTCAGTAAATTTAGCCAATCGCGAATCAGGTTCGTTGATGTTCAGATTTGTGGGTGTGAATAGGCTAAATAACACGCACAGTCGGCGTAATAAAAGAAAGGGTACTTGTGTTAAAAATCATCGAAAGAATGGTTAACTTGCGAAAAACCTTAAATCATAGTATACAGACACACAGCTACCTTTGCCCTTTTCGCCGAATTTCGACTGGAGCCAGTTGAAATTAATAAGCATTGATTTTGTCCGATGATTTCATCGGAACGAAAAGAAAAAAATTAATTAGCACTGATTTTGTCCGATGATTTCATCGGAATGAAAAGAAAAAAAATTTGCACAAAGGAGCTTGCATGGCATAGTGGTGGCCAGATAGGTTTGAACTGTGGCGAAATTATTCTATATCGAGACGAGCAATAACAAAACTAATCGAGGAAAGAGCTCTGAGATTAAGTCAAAGAACGTATGTAAGCAAGACAGACGACTCCGATGTCTGCATGTGTAACATTTTTAAGTAGCACCATCTAGTGGCGAGTGTTTAATAAGCATTGTGACGTCATCGTACCGCTTTATGGGATCACCTCGTGCCCTGAACCAAACAAAGTAAATAAGTCAAAGATCGTGATATACAGTCGACACTGCGTAGTCAAGCAAGTCACTACACGTGGTCAAGCAAGTCTTTACACGTGGTCAAGCAAGTCGTTACACGTGGTCAAGCAAGTCGTTACACGTGGTCAAGCAAGTCGCTACACGTGGTCAATCAAGTCGTTACACGTGGTCAAGCAAGTCGTTACACGTGCTCAAGCAAGTCTTTACACGTGGTCAAGCAAGTCGTTACACGTGGTCAAGCAAGTCGTTACACGTGGTCAAGCAAGTCGTTACACGTGGTCAATCAAGTCGCTACACGTGGTCAAGCAAGTCGTTACACGTGGTCAAGCAGGTCGTTACACGTGGTCTAGCAAGACGGCTGTCTTGTCATTTACCTTCGCTGGAACGCCAGTTAACAGTCACAAGTACTACAGGCACGAGTGACAGTTATCTGTTAGCTGTTAGCTGATAACACTCGAGTTACATCAACAACGTTGTATTAGTCCGGTTATGTAACAGCACATTAACAGTTGGACGTACGTTTTTGCGTCGTACCTTCACAAACATGTAGTTCTTCTACTCGTCATCCAGGCCACAACATTACTTTACTTTTTTACATTACATTACTTTGTAGTTCGCGGTACGTCATTACTGCCGAGCCAACCTATTGATGAAAAAATATACGTCAACTTCACCATGCCATAACAAAATTCCAATGCCATTACTGTCAATCCAGAGAACCACATGTAACCACGTTTGTTGTTTTAGTCCCAATAACACAATCAGGCGCGTAGATGGCCGTACGCACGTACATACGTGCTTCCACATCAATCTGACAAACTTTAAAAAATCGAACCCGCCCTGAAACTGAAAGATTCATCTCTAATCTTGTTGGCACCCATCATGTAGTGCGAGCACGTATCAGTCACTGTAAATGACACAATGTTACCTTGACTACTGGACACAGGCCTGATTGTGCATGCCAGCAAATAGCCACTAGTTAGAAGCATGATTGATACAGTCCAGCAGATCGCCTTCTCCTTCAACTACTCAGCCCAGAGATTGCTTGTCTTTCAGGCTGAGCTCGATTTAGACGAGGATGCACACTCGGGTATGAACAACAGAACTATTCTGCAATCGCTCAGTGAGATGACATGGTCCAGTCGTAACAATGCTCTGTATACACTCAAGCCTGGAATATTCGGAAGAAGATGGGAACAACAGAGCGAGACTCTACTTACTAATCCATCAAACCATGTTGACGTCATCATAACACTAGTGACCATGCTTCCTCTGACCACATTCCTACAGTCCAAACAGTGTAACCTAGGCCAAAGAGGCAACCACCACAATCGCCCAGCTGCAGCAGGAGAGGGCAGACCCAGAAGTATGGAATGCATTCTTTGAGAGTGTTGTGGAACTAGTGGGTAGATTTGATATTGAGGCGAGCAAGCCGCGCAGTGCTTGTAGACAGAGGCACCACCCGAGAGAACGTGTCCGCTGATATAACTGATACCTCCAGCCAACGTTGGATGAGGGCAATGCAATTGCCGTTCGTTGCTGCATGAAACAGACACATGTCTATTAGTAGCTCGGAACAAAACGGATTGCAAGATGGAAGATGGTGATTGTCGCTGATAGGCCCAACACACTTGATGACCCGATACTGGAAATCAATCCTTCCAATACCTTAACGTGTATACATCAGTCGTGATACTGCTGGTGATGCATGTCTCGACTGCCACAACGCCAGGATGACAGCTGAGCGCTTGTCGGAATTAGTCTTTACGCGTGTCCATGAGGAAAAGACGTTGGATGCAGAACGCATCATCCATCAGTTCAGTAGTTTCGTGTTAACATTCCGCCCAGATGAAGGAGAGGGTAGTAACTGAACCCTTTCTGTAGATATGATACACTGGTAAACACTTATTACCGAAGCAATACCATTGCCTACATAATAATATCTTCTTGGCTTATGATTAAATGGTTTTTATTATTGCACAGGGTTTGCGCTCGTCTGTTAATATCATTATCAGGATTGAGTCTTAGTACATATGGTCACCGTAGGTTCCTACACATCCAAAGATTTTTAATGATATTGTAGAACATGCACATGTATTGTGATAATGCTTCACTAGCTGATATAATTACGTGTGCTGTTACATAAGGTCATTAAAGCATGTAAACCATCTTAATAAACTACAAAAATCCTAGCACATTAAAACTAATCTTTGTTAAAGGTTCACATCCATATTTGACCAGGGATGCGTGCCGAGTAGGCATGTTATGTTTTTTCTCCACGGCCGGAGGGGCATTCTTTTTGGAGTTTATTTTGACTTCAAAATGAAGATTGCATATGATTAATTTGCTTTAAGAATGGACATCCCGACCCCCTCTTAGATTTGTGCTTCCACATGAATGTGAACCTAACAGAGCATCTGACAATAATTATCCAATCGTGATGGCTACTTTTCAATAGTATGCACTTTTTCTTCAACGTTGTTGTTTCGATTACAAATTATAGAAAAACCAACACCCGAAATATTACACCCTTTACAAATCATGCTTAGCAATATGATCGTAGTAACAAAATACAACTGAAATAAACAGCTGATGCCACCATCAACAACAGGGTGGATGCTGGCTGCTACGCACAAATACAAATTTGCGAGACAAGGTTTGGAATGCCTGCGATCCACACGCGCTAATTGCTGTAGCGAGGTATGCATGCTGTCGCAAATGTGTCAGAAATGCTAAACAATTGATGCAGCTAACCGGAAGAATACCCAGTGTCAATCACGGCATCGCCATTAAAAAGCCTTAATTGACGCTGACCGGACTGGGGGAAGTTTCACACTGACAAAGATAAATAACCGTTTGTGGTATTGTGGGATAGGTGATACGTATGTTTGTTCTTAATGCTGCGTTCCAGTGAACTCGTAGTTATCGTGAATACGGGTTCACTAATCATACAAGCAAGTTCTAACCCACCCAGTTGCCAGCAGACACGAACCATACAAGCACGTTCTAACCCACCCAGTTGCCAGCAGACACGAACCATACAAGCAAGTTTTAACCCACCCAGTTGCCAGCAGACACGAACCATACAAGCAAGTTCTAACCCACCCAGTTCCCAGCAGACACGAACCATACAAGCAAGTTCGAACCCACCCAGTTCCCAGCAAACACGAACCATACAAACAAGTTCTAACCCACCCAGTTCCCAGCAGACACGAACCATACAAGCAAGTTCTAACCCACCCAGTTCCCAGCAGACACGAACCATACAAGCAAGTTCTAACCCACCCAGTTGCCAGCAGACACGAACCATACAAGCAAGTTCTAACCCACCCAGTTCCCAGCAGACACGAACCATACAAGCAAGTTCTAACCCACCCAGTTCCCAGCAGACACGAACCATACAAGCAAGTTCTAACCCACCCAGTTCCCAGCAGACACGAACCATACAAGCAAGTTCTAACCCACCCAGTTGCCAGCAGACACGAACCATACAAGCAAGTTCTAACCCACCCAGTTCCCAGCAGACACGAACCATACAAGCAAGTTCTAACCCACCCAGTTCCCAGCAGACACGAACCATACAAGCAAGTTCTAACCCACCCAGTTGCCAGCAGACACGAACCATACAAGCAAGTTCTAACCCACCCAGTTCCCAGCAGACACGAACCATACAAGCAAGTTCTAACCCACCCAGTTCCCAGCAGACACGAACCATACAAGCAAGTTCTAACCCACCCAGTTGCCAGCAGACACGAACCATACAAGCAAGTTCTAACCCACCCAGTTCCCAGCAGACACGAACCATACAAGCAAGTTCTAACCCACCCAGTTCCCAGCAGACACGAACCATACAAACAATTTCGAACCCACCCAGTTCCCAGCAAACACGACTAAGCGGCAATCACACGACGCCCACACAACCCTGACTCTAACAAGAATGGACGCGTGAGACCTGCCGACCCTGCTACCCACAGCAGCGGACAAGCAGCGCTGGCGAGGACTGTGTGTGAATGGCGCCCCTACGACCGGTTAAAGGGATGAAGAAGAAGAAGACAGATTACGGCATGGTTTTGGTAGACCAATAACTCTTCAACGTTAAAGGTGAAATAATTATAAAGTATTTCCTATGTTAATTTATTGATCTGTAAAATTCCCGTTTTACACAGTTTATGACGGTTGTTATTGTTGTTGTTATTATTATTGTTGTTTTTGTTGTTGTGTAGGGATTGCGTAGCAGACAGTGATACATGTGATATTCCCATCAACTGCGATAGAGGTCGTGGGGCGAACGGAGACAGCTCGGGACACTTTTTTCACGGCGCGCGAGTCGTCCATGTCCAACACATCTCCGAGCCAGCTCAGGGTGGCCGGATCACTGTGCAACACCCAGGCAATGCAGCGTGATAGGAAATCACGGAGTTTACGTATAAAGGGCAGATAAAAATGCGGTATCGCATTGGTGGTCACGCTAACACTGTATACGATATACGATATTTGGACCATCCACAATTTTGAAAATGATTCACAGCAACTGCCATCGTCTGAACACGTTTTGTCAAAATAACTTTCCTCCAGCTCTTTTTAAACTCCCACATATGCAATACTCGTCAAGGTTTACAGAAATAGTTATATAGCAGAACAATTGCCATCAATCTCTCCGCCTTTAACTATCCTAAAAGCACTATTTCAAAGCCAATTGCTTCTACAAACAAACATGCGCGTATGCCTGCTCAATTGCACTTACCCAGAATGTGACGCATTATCAATTTCTTATACATTCGTGAAACAATAAACAGGAAGTTCAACTATAGTCTCACCTCAGATAATCGCATCGGTGAACAGCCATGTCATGTATTAATGCATTACCCCGACAACTCGAACAATTACGTCTCGTGCGAAGGTCACGTGAAAGCTTCTTGCCAGTCCACGTGTTTGGTTTGAGAGCGCGTTGGATTTCTCCTGAGCAGTGGAAACTCTGTTTTTGACGTCAGCCATGGAATCTCCTGGTGGCGTCATCAGGCTGCCGATGTAATCGAACTTGTCGAGGAACACCTTGCTCTCGGGATTTGTCTTTTGCGCTTCCTTGTCTGCCAGCGCTCCCTTCCGCGATCGCTCTTCTGGGTATCCCGTAGACCAACGCACCGATTTTCGTCGGAACTTTGTTCCTTGAGGAATGTTCGGCTTCATCTATATGCCAACCTTATGTATGTTTATTGCGCCCCAGCGAGGACACTCTCACCTGTTTGTGTACCCACTGCGACTTTACATTTACCCCCATGGTTGCCAGTTTGGAGTTGGTTTCCAGTGGTTCCAGCGTTTTGACCGTAAATATATTACAGCAATACATATTAAAACCTTCATAGAATTGATGCATCTTAACCACTCGAAGCACCCAACTAGCTCAGCATGAGTTAACCAATGAACATCGTTGTACTTTAAGTTAGATATTATATTTTCATTTGAATCCATCCTCGTGTATGGAACATGCACTTTTCGACACCAACCACATCACTGGAAAAGAAACTGAATTGATGCTGTACTAGACCTCTAAGAACATTATTTCACCATATATTGGCCACAACCTTTCACTAGGGTAGCGTTGCGAATAGCGAGCCACACAACCGTCTCCAGTCATGCTGAGCATACACCGCTAGGCTGTCACTGCGTGGCGCACGATTGTACGTTTAGGAACGATTTTCCTTTCCGTGGTTATGCAAAAGGGTCAGCACACGCATGTCACGACTCCATTGGACTGGTCAGCGTACACTGCACAACACAAAGTTATTTTTGTCATGGTTAGTTCATGAGGCTTAATTAATGTTCGTCTTGTTACTGCGCTCGATCGGAATCGTCCAAGCATGGCGTGTCTTTGTTCTTCTCGGCGGTCAAGAGAGCACAATGTCATGGTTGGGTAGCCACTCCATAGACTGACTTTAGCGTGCACTGTCGGGGCGATCAAGCGTGACGAACGACAAACATGGGGGTGGGAGTTGTGGAATGTATTGCCCCAGGCAGGTGGCCGTCTTGTTCCCAGGGATAACTAACACAAATGTCTGTTTATAACGTGAACATATTAAAGACATGACGACGTAGCTCAATGGTGTACAATTCGAATTTTGGGCCGCGCTGCTCCAGGTTATACTATTGGAAGCACGGAACACCTTGGCCATCTCTCTCAGTGCCGCGAGTCGCTAGTTTCGATGATAATATCCCTTTGAAACTTTCTCACATAGAACTAACCTCTCCTGCCAAATATCTGTAAATGCAGCCTATCTGTCTTCATCCAGCGACTGCCACCTTGGAGTTTAGTATAGAAGCGATCAGTTTAGAAGTGAAAAGGCTGCTCTGTCACTGGCCCGTTGCTGCGACTGATTTTTTTAGTTTAGTTGCTGACCAGTGTACATTGATCGATTCGGCAAGATGTCTTGTCATAGACCGGCGCACATTACTCAACATTAGTTGCCGCGATTCAATTTTCGAATCGGTTTAACAACAAATGTTGCGACGATTAAATCAACATGTGAATCGAGTTTTGCTGAGTTGCGGTCCAACGCACATTGCGCAACTGATCAGTTTAAATCATTTAATCACACGACTCGCAACAAAAGTTTAGCAATGCACTTCTAGCATTTGCTGAGGTATGGACAGATTTTGAGCTACAAACATTATCCTACAGAGCTGCAGAGAGATAGTTAAACAAGACTTAACAAGATTTAACAAAATTGCCGACCAAAGTGATAAGTTCCAGATGATAAATTGACAATGAAGCCACTGGCTTATCGAGAGTCCAACAATGTTTATTTATGTGTAGCCACCCTTATCAGATATATGTCAAATGTATTTTTAACATATTCACCCTGCTACCATTAACACAGTTAGTAGATAATTGGTTCCATTCATCGTCTGTGAGAAAGAGTATGTTTTCATATCCAATCGACAGCAACACAGTTACATTTTTACTAATGCTCTTTGTGCCATCTATTTCTACTCACTTTAAGATTGAAGAACACATTTCTATCAATATCTTCATAACCATTCTATATATATAAAAAACAATTAATTTGGTCTCCTCCTAGTTTTGCGATCTCTGGAACGCTTTGAAGCCGCAATTCCACATTGCTGTGAAACTGTCACGTGAGCACAAATGGTGACTCCCTTTTTTCATGGTTCTACCCACTATAGTATCTCCATACACAGATCGGCAGAGAGATCTGTACACACAGAGAAGCACGATGAAGATGAATGAAGACAGAGGCAGAGAGACCTGTACACACAGAGAAGCACGATGAATATGAATGAAGACAGAGGCAGAGAGACCTGTACACACAGAGAAGCACGATGAAGATGAATGAAGACAGAGTCAGAGAGACCTGTACACACAGAGAAGCACGATGAAGATGAATGAAGACAGAGGCAGAGAGACCTGTACACACAGAGAAGCACGATGAAGATGAATGAAGACAGAGGCAGAGAGACCTGTGCACACAGAGAAGCACGATGAAGATGAATGAAGACAGAGGCAGAGAGACCTGTACACACAGAGAAGCACGATGAAGATGAATGAAGACAGAGGCAGAGAGACACATAGACTTATTTTTCATACAACAATAGTTTGTAGTACATTTACTATAACTATATTGAAACATACAACTTACTGTCGTTCTTTCACAACATAACTTGGAGACAACGTGTCTTTGGCATCACAAATATCGCGCGAACCGTGGAAAAAACAAGGAAGTGTCATAATTAGCCTGGACAAATGACCAGGATTGGTTACACATCTGGTCATCAATTTCGGTTACTTAGCCACAATCTCTGTGTTGCAGCATGAATGCGAACAAACTGATGGAATCATAATGTATTTATCTGGCGTTTCTGGCATTTCACACAAAACTGTCTTTTTCACCGAAGTCAGATTCATTGGATAAAACGTTAACAAATAATTTGACTGTGCAATGTTCGAACAATCCACGATAGTGTTCTCAATCGTTGAATTCGTTTCCAACGATCAAGCTAGCTATTCCCAAAACGTTCAATTTCCCACCATGCACCCGGAAAGCTCTGGTTCCCACACTAAGAGTATTTACACGTTACCCAGGCCTCCAATGCAACACACCGTATACTATACGCCACGCCATCCAGTATTTACACAACTCACGGTCAGAGTGAAAACACTACGTCCCTGAAAGATACCGCAACAAATTGAATGTTTGCCCCGTTATTTGTAGAACCTTTTGCCAATCAGAAACCATACCTGACTGCAACCTCTCAATTCCATAGGACTAACGGAACCGTAACAACGCACTCACCTCGATGGCACTCCGTCTAATGCAGTTTCGCGCGCCGCCGCGAGCGATCATCTAACCTACACGACTATCAACTCAGCCCCGGCGACGTGAAGAACCAATCGACAAGTCGACGGGATCTCGCTCAGAGACACCGCCGCTCAAAGTCGGAGGCGCCATTTCGGTGGTCGCGGAAGAATGGTTGTTTTCGCGAGCCAAAATAGCAGCCGTCGCGCCGTCTGTAGGCGGGCGTGCTGACGAATGGCGTACAAGGCCACAGATCTGTGGATGACGATTGACAGATGACGAGTGTGCAGCCGAATTGGCGATATACGAATCACGTGTGTTTTTAAAGGGTCACATGTGCACACATAGGAGTTGCTATGCCGATTTGACATATATGTTCCAATGGTTGAAGCAGCAGAACGTGTGATAATAGAACACCAAGCCGCAGGCCTACGTGGCGGACAAAGCATCTTAAACATTGAAAGAGATTATCAATGGCTTACGAGTCATTGTATACGAGTGAAGTGTCAGTGCTTTTGAAAGAGTTGTTTTGCAACCTGCAAAATAGTTGTTTTTGGGTCAGAACAAAGGTCTACACATAGATATATACATACAACTTTTAGAGAGCCGCATACTTTTTTTTAACTATTTATCATCTTCTCGAAGGAATGCTCTGTATTTCTACTACTTTCCTTAACGTTGAATGCAAAGTACTAGCAATAATCTCACAATCGATTACTTTACGACTATACGATACTTTTAAACTTAACAATTAGTTTGGAATATTTTTAGTGTACCTAAACACGAGTGTTACTTTTATACAATACATGGATATAACTGGGAGTAGGTAATTCTTTGTGGGAAGATTTATACGAACTACTCACACATTTGGTTGCAAAAAATATTTTAAAGCCTTGTAACCGCATCATTTTATAATTTTTCTAACGAAAACTTAAAACTATTTCGGCCTAAGACCGAATTTTGTCATCTGTTTTATGAGCAGATATGTTTTACTTTGACATTTCCACCACGATTGTGAACCTACTAAGGACTAAGCGAACATTTTATATCGCCGTGATATTATCACGTCTGGTCCGGAGATCTCGTGTAATTCGATTGTCATGCGCCATAATTACGACATCGCGAATGTCGTTTGGCAAGCAGACGACATTTCGTCAATTTGTGAGCGAAAACTAGATTGCGTATGCATACGTTACACGAATGTCGAGCGCGTCGACTGACTTCACAGGCCAGGCAGTCCGGGAAACGAGGACACAGTAGTCATGACATATTTGGCAAACGTACGCTGGATAGCCAGGAAATTTTGTTAGGTTATTTATATATATATATATATATACATACATATATATATATATATATATATATATATATATATATATATATATATATATATATATATATATATATATATATATATATATATATATATATATATATATATATATATATATATATATTCTGATAATGAATTATTCTACTGGCGCCTTGTAACTTAAGGAGTCTATTGGACGTATTTAATCAGAGTTCGCCGGCATTTCGAGGAGTCCACTGTCGCCTACTATAAAGTAGTTTGTGACTGTGTCTATATGTTGTCTCATATCTCCATCATTTTGCGTGTATGTGGCTGAAATTGTGTGGGCGTGCCCGTGGGCCCATGGGGATGGTTCGTACATTAAGTTGTGTGGGCGTGCCCGTGGGCCCATGGGGATGGTTCGTACATTAAGTTGTGTGGGCGTGCCCGCGGGCCCATGGGGATGGTTCGTACATTAAGTTGTGTGGGCGTGCCCGCGGGCCCATGGGGATGGTTCGTACATTAAGTTGTGTGGGCGTGCCCGCGGGCCCATGGGGATGGTTCGTACATTAAGACATTAAATCCAGAAGGAACCTCAGAGCAATAGGAATTCCTAGTTACGTACACTTGCTAGCGACAGGAGGTCGTAGTTTCGTACACTTGTTAGCAACGCTATGCGTGATTTCTACGTTCCGAGTCACGTGATTTACGTCAAACGTCTAAACAAGTTCTTTCCTACGAAGCGAACGCTTCGTGAAACCGGCAGTTGCACATGTTTTTTTTTTTTTGGGGGGGGGGGCAAAACTTGAATGGGTAGTACAAGGGATCATAAGCTGTTGCAGTAGCTGCTTTTTTGAACCATGCAACGCCTAGCAACTGGATGGCTTCCGAGTCATGACATATAAATAAAGTGTAAATGATTTTGAAAGAGTTGTTTTCCACCCTGCAAAATAGTTGCGTTTGGGCAGCATATGCGCGTGTCAATGAACGGTGCAGCGCCGGGCAACTCGGCTAGTGCCATGTAAGATACCCACGACTGTCTCTGCACTGGTCAACACAGGTCAACATTCCTTCCATCTTACATGTCCCTCCCTGCCATTGAGGCATCAGGTCACTTACACCCCGGTCATTTACTCCCCGGTCACTTACACCCCGGTCATTTACTCCCCGGTCACTTACACCCCCGGTCATTTACTCCCCGGTCACTTACACCCCGGTCACTTACACCCCGGTCATTTACTCCCCGCTACCTACTAACCCCAGAGTGATACTTAAACAAACAAAAAATGTAAATCAGATTGTAAGTCTAATAAATTCGTCTGAATTACTTATTAACATGATATTGAACCCCGAGTGCAAGAGCGCGCCGTTTCAGTGTATTATGTGTTTGAATCTAAATAACTAATATGAGCAGCTTCAGCAGCTGACTAGACATGGCAAGAAAGGTATAATAAGGTAACATTACTATTCAGGAATGAGGTCCTAACCCGGTGCAAAGTAAGCATATTGCCCCCCCCTCCAAAAAAAAGCCCATGGTAAAATGATTCCAGAATTGAGAGACCTTAGTTACGAAACTCGCTTATTAAAATGTGGTTTGACAACACTAGAGACCAGGAGACTAAGAGGAGACCAAATAGAAGTATTTAAAATAGTGATCGGTTATGAGGATGTTGATAGGAATATGTTCTTCAAACTTAAAGAAGGCAGTAGAACCAGAGGACACAAAGCAGCATTAGTTAAGGAGCAGTGTAGGTTGGACATGAGAAAGTACTCTTTCTCACAGAGGGTGATAAATGAATGGAATAAACTGCCAAATGATTGTGTTAATGCTAGTAGTGTGAATATGTTTAAAAATAGAATTGACAGATATTTGATAAGGGTGGGCTACACATAGATGAGAAAATTGTTGGACTCTCGATAAGCCAATGGCTTCCTTGTCCACTTTGCCATCTGGAACTTGTTGTTTGGGATAATAATCTTGTTAAATCTGGTTAAATCCCAGTGCTTCAAATTAAAACTGAGCACCTTCGCTTGGAACCGCTTCAATGTATAGGCCTATGTACGTAGAGTTGTATTTACAATGCTGATGTCTGAAGCTCTGTTTTGTGCATTCGACGGATGTGAATAAAAGACAAGGCTTCACTTTCACAGTCGCTGTCATCAACGGACCGACAATATGTGTGTGTGTATGTGTGTGTGTGTGTGTGTGTGTGCTTGCGTGCGCGTGTGTGTGTGTGTATATCATATCCGCATTGTCCGTTTTCAGTGTAACTTTTCTGCATGTTGCGAAAATGCTGCAGTTTGGAGAAATTGCAATGGAGAAATTTTACTTCGCGCAGAATTCCCTTTCATTACATGGGTAAAAAAGCCAAATAATCGTAATCATACTCGATTACATTGCCAAAGTAATCGTAACAATTTACAATGACAATTACAATGTCTTTGTGCATATTTCCACATGTTCAAGTCCCAACTACAAAGCAAGCAGGCAGACCTGGGGGCAAATTCATAATAAAAAAAGATTTGTTTGCAACTTTGCATCTATTCCAGCTGTTTACATGTCACCCTGTATCTGTAACAGCCAGGAAGCTGTAGACAACATACACGCAATGACCAAGCCGTCATTAAAACAATATGCATAGACTAGCAGGCTGATGGATTCATGGCTTCAGAAGTACCTGCTCAATGAAATAATGCAGGACCAGCAGGCCAATTAATCCGTTGTATTGTGCTGGGGAGGCGGGGTGTGGCCTCCACAAATTCACAATGCACACAACAGACATGATTACAGATCTCGGCAGACCAATTACAAATATATAATCAGAACGACATCTTGTTTTTAATTTAAGGTTAGGGCACACACAATCATATGATAAGTTGAGTCGATCTTAATGTCAGAAAAGTAACATTAATAACAAGAGGGTTTATGTATTTCATTATGTCAATTATAGGCTTATATAAGCATGATTGTAATCATGTAATCGTTATCATACATTTATACAGTAATCGTAATCGAAATCGATTACATTTGTGGTGTAATCGTCCCATCTCTGAAATGACAGGATTAGATGACCTAGCGTCATTGTAGTGGTTGACTTGCTTTTTTTATCTGCACATGTGCATTTATTTAGTTATTATTCGTTCTCTGCGCCTTTGAATGTTGTCTTTATAAAAGTCGTTTTATTCTCTTATATCACGTTTGTCGTTTATTCACGTTTATCATATGTTTATTGACTCAGTCACCTTGTATAATAGCTTTTTCTGGTGTATCTGCCTGTAGCAACGGAGTGATCGGTGTATCTGCCTGTAGCAACGGAGTGATCGGTGTATCTGCCTGTAGCAACGGAGTGATCGGTGTATCTGCCTGTAGCAACGGAGTGATCGGTGTATCTGCCTGTAGCAACGGAGTGATCGGTGTATCTGCCTGTAGCAACGGAGTGATCGGTGTATCTGCCTGTAGCAACGGAGTGATCGGTACCGAAAGATCTCTTCACAACGTATCATAGTAAAGGTGAGAATTGCTTGTATACCAACGCTTATATTATTATTGTTATCATCATCATCATCATCATCATCATCATCAATTGATGGTGATTTATCATCATCAATTACTTATTCAAACCGCGCGTTGCGCAAACGACACCATTGAAACACAGTGTTTCTAATCTTGTCGCGTTTGGATCATCAGCTATTTAGCATCAATATATACGGAGTGACTGTTGCTACGCACTTATATAATAGCTTTTTCTGGCGTATCTGCTTGTAGCAACGGAATGATCGGTACCTAAAGATCTATTCATAGCGTCACACCTTTTTGAACACGTCTTGTGTAGCCGGGCGTTGACGCAGAAAGGTCTATGCGGAAATTAAATTGTCGATTTTCGCCTCGGCGCCCGGCCGTCAATTTACTGCAGCGAACTGTAAAGTCACGGCCGGACATTTCACTAGAGCGACGGAAACTTCTCATGACGTCATTGTATCGAGACGGGAAGCCGAGTGTGAATCGTTGAACCCGATGAAATATGTAGGCCCTATGTATCTAATGAAGTATATAAAAAATATAAAGTAAATTGAAAATTACGTTATACAAATAACCAGATTAACCGACATAGAACTCTTTTATAAGTTAGTGAAGATTTGAACTAATATTTATTTACAAGATGTACATACACTAGTAATTCAGTAACCAAATGACAAGCGATATCTGTGTTGATTCAGTTTCAATGAGTATCCACAAAAGGCTGCGTCTTGTAAATTATGGAAACATCATGGACACGTTATTGCGGTTTTGAGAAACTCCCCCAGTATTATTGAACATTTCTCAGGAAGGTTAGGATGACGCCACTGTAGACGTGTGGGCACAATTCACCATCAACAAGTCCGCCCCACCAGACCACACGACCATCGGGAACCATCTGATAGACTGGGAAGGAGGGAAACTAGTAGACCGGGAGAGTCCCACAAAAGGGAAGACATGCGAAAGAATCGATATTGATAAGGAAGAGAGAGGCAGGGATCATCGGAGATTAGGGGAACTACAAACTTACGCACATATCTCTGCGGTGACGTCATCCCACCAGGACGACGTCGTCTTTGGCACTGATGAAGTCAACCTGACAAAATTGGTGAAAGTCTCTACATGTAAATAAAAGTCTTGGATGTGAAAATAGAATTGCACGATCACCTCCAGTTAGATTAGTCGCCATTCTGAGAGACGTAAACGTTGTCGTCTGGGTCAAAATATAGATCATAACATGGATAGAAGTCTTCATAAAACCGCTTGTAAATCAGTGAGTTTTCATTTTACGTTTAATATATCAAAATGTTTGGCAGTCGACAAGTCGTGACGAATCTAAATAACTTATTATTAATAGGCCTATGGATCTTTCACAAAATTTACTTTTTACTTACTTTTTTATTTTTTAGACCCGCAATAACCCATGAACATCCGGGGTTTCGGCCATATTCTGTCATGATGACCTTATTGGAACCGTGGCGTGGTTAGAAGCTGGGCGCAGTCACATATAATGCACCTGCAGTGAGGCACTGATGCATGCATGCGTGCGTGCGTGCGTGCGTGCGTGTGTGTGTGTGTGTGTTTGTGTATGTGTTTAATTAAGTCAGATGTAGAGGTGAAACATAACATTACAGAACATTTGAGATTTATCCCCGCATCAGCCTTAGTGCATATGTTTCTGGGTTGAATAATAACTGTAGAGCATTTTATATTGTACAGGTGCCCATGTTAAGAGGTTCATAAGCTTTCACTGTTGGCAAGCCTGGTATTTCCAACATAATACCTTCTGCTTGGGAAGTATTCAGCCACGTAATCAATGCGCACAGCGGATTACGCAATCACAAAGTTCTACTACTATTTTGTAGTTTGTAGGGGTTGTCTGACAAGTACAACGAAATCATGGACGTTTTCACGTAAAGGGCACACTTTAGGCAAAACGCACTTTCCTTCACTGTATCCAAATAACTAATTGTGTAATATCAATTCAATATGGTTATCATGTAGTGGCTACAGTAAGGAACTTCTCATTTCCCGTTAAAAAGGATGTCCTATCCAGAACACCAACATCCCGATACATTAATATAATATGATATTGCACTACCAGAGTCAGCATGCTTTCATATGTGTTGGATTTTGCCATATGTTATATGTCTTGCTAATTTATGTGTGTCAAATGGAATGTCCTCTCCATAATAACACCAAACAGCATATCGTATTATATTTTAAAGTAAATAAAGCATCTGTATTTAGTAATTGTCATTCCGTGTCGTTGTAGAGTTAATAATAATAAGAACGTATATAACTTAAAAGGACAGGAAAAGCACCAGTACTGTTACAGTGGTTTATATATTTAAGAACGAGTCGACATCCCCGTGGTGGAAACTCACTCATGCATAACAAGGTGAAGGCCGCGAAATGCACTAGAGGGGTGTGTGACGGGTATCTACCTCTGTCCCACCTATTTCTGAGGCCAACCTCCCGCCACTCTCCCACCTCCCACTTCACTCCACACCCCCGTCACACCATCGTTTAAACTTATACCTGAAACTCCGTTAGGCTACGCATGAGATAAGTTCGACTTATTGGCTGTACGTTAATTATTGTGATACGTTGGGTGCGAACAACGTATCGCTGAAACTTTCTAATAAGATATCTTACAATTATGTCAACGTTTTGAATACATTTGAAGCTCTGGTGCCACGTCAAGACATAGTTAAAACAAATGTCGGAATAAGGGCCGCTAAAACTCGGTGTACCTCCTTCATTGTTAGCGTTAAATCTGCAGAAAATATAATAACATTCCAACATCATCTGAAAACCCACCCTTTGTCCTCGTTTACTCTCCTTAGATTATCATTCAACTATTGATGACTTAAAATTATCAATCGATTTGAGATTACCTAGCCCTTTAGTATTGGTGCGCGGCTCAGCTTATGTTCTCTAGGATTTCGGCGCAATGGACTTTTTCATATTGCATTATACTATTTTATTTAGTACAGCAATGATGTATACAAATAGATAATACTTCCCTCATATCATAATGATACATTGTGTGTCAAAGATATATCCTCTCCATATTGCTAATTTTACAGTTTACCTTTGAAGCAATTTTTTTACGAAATATACGTAACCGAAGCTCCTACGTTGTCTGTATTAATTTAATGTCATCCATACTGTTGGAAAATAACAATAGGATTAGTATTACTATTTATGCACCGTTTACGTAAAGAAAAGCTTGCAATACAATTGTTCTAACCTACGTGAAGTTACCTGGCTTTCCAGTTGCAAGTTGGCAACGGCGAGTGTTGTCTCCTGGGACCGCGTTTACGAGTCTCAATCTGCATCCCATTGTTTTTCGTCAATGCTGTGTAATGGTCAACTGTCAGATCAATAAACGCAAGTGACACTCACCTTTGTGGCTCAACGTCTGCAGCGAGCGGCTGAAAAACAGACGAGACTCGAGCAGTCAGTTGTGACGAGCGAAGGAGTCGATGCGTCCTCTCCGTCGACGGCTGGAGGACTCTCTGCGGACAACTATCACACTCGACGTCAGACGCAGCGAGCGATCGGCAGCGACCGACTGCCGGGACCTTCGCGACGTCGCGCCCAATCGGAAGCGCGCGGCGATCGATGGCGGCGCCGTTGAGTGGAGGCGGTTTCGCGCCAATTCGCCAATGTCGTCTGCTGCGCGCACGCGACGAACGGGAAGCGCCGGCGAACCCCGACTCCGGGAGAGGTGCGCGCCGTGCTCGGCGGGGCGACGGAAGTCGACGACAGGTTTTCCATTATGAGCCCGCGATCGATCCCAGCCGCAACTCGATTAGCGTTCGACGCCGAAGCGACATATCGTATTCATTGGTAGCATTACACAAAGCCCCGATTGTGAGCCAGACACGATTCGGCCGTTTCCTGGCATTAGAACGACAACGACGAAAGTCAATCCGAGAAGGGTACTTTTGGCGGCAATTCGCGGTCACACCGGAACGCTGAAGAAGCAACAGTGTCGCATGCTTATACAGACCGCTGCTTGAGAATGCGTATTGGAATATAATGGTTGCCAGAGCTGGCATTCCATTAGGGTCATACGCGCGATCTGAGCAGAATTTCCATGCACGTGTAATGTAACTCTCCGGTTTTGTTTACAATGCGAAGTTCTGTTATTGTATTTCCAAACAACTATTGTTTCAATTGAAATGTTTTTGTTTTCACGAGGTGCCCCCCCCCCCCTCTCTCTCTCTCTCTCTCGTAGTCAAGTATGATCTTGAGTCCTTTTGAAGATAGTGATAATGATGCTGACTGAACAGGCCAATTCGTGACCTGCAGATCTGGTCGCACACATACGCGGTCTTCGGAATAGGTTTCCCAGGTGGTCGGGTTTTTATCGCACTTCTTCGTGTTTTCTTTCATCTAGCCTTTGTACCGTTTCTGTTGTCCCCGCCAGCACTTTTGCCAGAGGCGAGTTGGGCATGGAGTAGTTGTTCTGGTACTCAAGCGTCTGACTTTCGCTTGACATGACAATCTGAGCACAGTTGGTTTTTAACAAGGCTGGCCTCAAATCTGGTGGTGCATGCTTGCTCAAGGATACTCTTGCCAGCATACACCTAAGATAGCTCTGAGCGTGCCCTGTTGAAATTGTTCAAGGGTTTTGATGTGGCGACGGCACGTTGCCCATGTTTCACTGCCATACAAACGAGTTGGCTGTGCGACAAGTTTGCATACTGGGATCTTAGTAGAGATCCTTATCCTACGTTCAATGAAGACACGGCCTTTTAGTCTTCCATAGGCAGCACAGGCACATTTTCTTCTGTATTGGATTTCCGCATCGATGTTTGCAGAACTGATTGAACAGATTGCTTCCCAAGTATGCAAAGTGGTCGACATTATCAAGAGTATTACCTTCGATGGTAATGTTTGGTAGCAGTGTTGTGGCTGATGGTTGTGCCGGTTTTTGAACTGTTGTCTTTGTGGCATTGGCTGTTATTCCGAAGAGCTCATAGGCCTCCACAAAGGCATCAAGCTTGTTCTCCAGATATTGCGCAGGGTGAGAGAAAACATCGCAGTCGTCCGCGTACTGAAGGTCAACAGTGGTTACTGTTTTGACTTTCGATTTGGCACTGAGGCGGCTTAGTTTGAAGAGGGCATCAGTACTCCTATATATGATATCCACTCCCATGGGAAGATCGATTTTTGCTTGTGACAGGAGGGCAGCTAGACACACAGAAAAGAGAGTGGGTGCAATTACACAGCCCTGTTTCACACCAGTGTTGATGCTAAAGGGTTCCGATTGATCCCCATCATGCAGAACACATCATTTCATGGTCTGGTATAGTCGTCGAGTGATAGAAAGAAACTTTGGAGGACATCCGAGACGGACAAAGCAGCCCCATAAAGCCTCTCATTCATTGAATCAAATGCTTTGGTCAGATCGACGAAAGCTGAGTAGAGATCACATCCTTGTTCCCAACATCGTTCCCGCACTTGACGAAAATCAAGCTTGCAGTGCCACGAGTGGGCCGGAAACCCAACTGCCTTTCTGAATGGACATGAACATTTCCCCACGATTTCTCCGCTAGCTGTTCCATCCGGTTTTATAAGCGCAGTTTCTCTTACCCACTTTGCATAAATTCTTTTGTGGGAACATTCGTAGTTATTTCTATCTGGGAACAGGATCCCAAAAGAACTCTTTCAAATTGTCGGCAAAAGGTGACTTTACTGGAGGACAGTGTTCTGAAAGTACAGTTTCAATTGTCAATTGCGAGAGTGACAGTATATGCGAAATTACTTAAGTACAGGTAAAACCTCTAGATTGGATAATTTTTTTCTCGGAAAAATTGGGATTTTTTTCACAAGATTTACTTCACATTATCATTCTATACACACTAAAAATTCCACATATGATTGAAGTTGATCAATACCAAGAAATATGCATTTTAGTGGCCATTTATAATGCAATGTATACGTAATTAATTTTGTAATGCCATTTTCTTCATTTAGTTCTTTGTTAAATTTATAGTCTTAAAAAAGTTTTTGGTTTATGTTTAAAAAAAATGGCATATCACTGAATATCTACACGATGAATCGTGTGAACAAGAATGATTGTTAATGTTTAATTATTTAAATAAATATGGCATATTTTGTCCATGATGAAAATGTGTTTTTGTAACTTTGCACATAAAAAATATATTTATTGTAAAATTTATCAGTTATGGTTTCTTTTAGTTCAGATAAAAACATAGCTTATTGGCAACCTTTAAGAGTGGCAAAAACATAACCATTTGCAACCAATCAACGTGATTATCGAGATGCTACGCTAAAAAAATGTTTGCCTGATTTAACTTTTCAGTCGTCAAAATAATCAAAGTTTAAAGTTAATTCGAATTGCATCGTATCAACTGATAAACGTTAACTCTTATTTTGTGATGACATCGTAATTAGTTAATTATGTGTGCGTCCAGAATTTGGGCGCATACATAATTTCCGTCACAATGAAAACCCCACGCTGCATCCAGGCGAAGATGTGTGCGACAAACGGTGGCGCCACAGCGCGGAGCCTGAATAATCGAGGCTAACTTTCCAAACTAGAAATCAGTTTTGAGTGGGGTACCACAAGGATCAGCATTAGGACCTTTATTATTCTTAATATATATCAATAACTTGGACGATAATATAACAAGCAATGTACTGAAATTTGCGGATGACACAAAAGTGTTTAGAAAGGTTAATACTGATGGTGATAAACAACATTTACAAAACGATCTAGACAGATTAGTGAAATGGTCTGAGAAAAGGCAGATGTTGTTCAATTTTGGGAAATGTAAATGCCTACATACAGGACATGGGAACTTGGATGTAAACTATAAAATGGGAGATGCTGTTCTGGGTATTACTGTAAAAGAAAAGGACTTAGGAATAACAATAAGTGCTGATATTTCAGAGCAGTGTGGTATTGCCGCTTCAAAGGGTAATCAAATGCTTTGGTTAATTAGGAGAAATAAAACAAACAAGGAGAACAAGCTAACTATACCTCTGTATAAAGCAATAGTTAGGCCTCATTTAGAGTATTGTACTGAAGCTTGGAGACCATATCGTAAGAAGGATATAGATCCGCTTGAAAGAAAACAGAGGAGAACAACTAAAATGATTCCAGAACTGAGAGAACTTATTTATGAAGAACAACTGAACGAATGCAATTTAACAACCCTAGAGGCAATGCGGTTAAGAAGAGATCAAGTTGAATATATTGAATGCCTTTGCCTTGGATGGCAATCTTGTTAAATCTTGTTAAACATCATCTTAATTTGATGGGCCGCGCCATACTGCTAGATAACCCTACGTCATGAGTGCCGTAGCCTGGCTATATCCTCTCACCAAATGAAAATATATTTGTAAACACACAATCCTATTCTTGCCAATATATTATGGCCATGCTGTTTGCGTCCAAACTCAACTTATGTAACATATTTTGCCGTTGTTTGTCTCAAGTCTCAAGTGGTTATACTCCAAACAGCCCCAACTTAGGCTAACGCAGGAGTTTGTGGTGGACTGTGCGCATGCGCTGTTGGTGGTACACTCGACTAAAAGACTAGTATCTTTAATATTGCTGAAATGGTTTCTATCTGATAGTTTTATTTATTTTATGTATAGGATGTTAAACGAAAATTTTTAATAGGTTGGTTGTGTGTATGGATACTGTCGGTGCCTTGCCACATGCACACATTGACAATCTCCATACCCACACCATGGATAAGTTTACGCTGAGCACTGTGTTTTAAAGGTTGTTTAGGTGAGGAGGTGTGGTGAAAGGGAGTTGCTGAACTAGTCCCCTTCTGACTTTTTGTTATTGTGTACATACCCGCCGCCATTTATGTGTCACACCGGGATAACGGAAATATGACCAGAATCTCCCACTTTTAGAACAAATTCAGTGTAAACTACTGGCGTGACATTCTTGATTTTAGTTGCACGTGGTTAGCTTTTCTGACCTCTTTTAGGTTTTCACGTTGTCATATGAGAAGGCGCAAGCGATAAATCAGATGAAGGAGATGACGAGAACTTCTTGGGATTCTGACATGACATCATAATTGCTAGGCAACAATGTCGACCATGAACGAACACTCTGACAGGAACAAGCGCACGCAAGCACTGCGCGCTAGAAGTACACACGTACGGTGCCGGATTAGCAATGTTGGGGCCTGGTACAAACGTTCTGTGGGGGTCTTTATCAAGCACGTGAACGACGAAGATCGAGATGCATTTTGTTGACTATGTAGGTAACCACATACGTTAATGGTTATTCAACTATGTTTTACACATAGACATTCACAGAATGTTGTCAACGACGGCATACACATAAACATACACATAAACATACACATAAACATACTTACAGGAAAATACAGCGCATGACGACAAACAAGAAAGTAGAGCGTGCAACAACTAGCAAGAATTACAACATACGCCAGAACATAATACAACATACGCCAGAACATAATACAACATACAACAGAACATAATACAACATACGCCAGAACATAATACAACACACGCCAGAACATAATACAACACACACCAGAACATAATACAACATATGTCACAACGTAATACAACACACGCCAGAACATAATACAACATACGTCAGAACATAATACAACACACGCCAGAACATAATACAACACACGCCAGAACATAATACAACATACGCCAGAACATAATACAACACATGCCAGAACATAATACAACATACGCCAGAACATAATACAACACACGCCAGAACATAATACAACATACGCCAGAACATAATACAACAGACGCCAGAACATAATACAACAGACGCCAGAACATAATACAACACACGCCAGAACACAATACAACACACACCAGAACATAATACAACACACGCCAGAACATACAAAAACACACGGTGTAAGACAGAGACTGTAGCCTACAAGTTTTCGTGAACAAACAAAGAGAGACATCCAAATAGTTTCCACCAAGTGAGTTCCTACCAGCGTCTCTAGCTGTAGTCCTGTGAACATAGTCACATCTGATTGTACATCTCTTGAACTTTCTCAATACTAATGAACTGTTTGTGCATTTTTGGCAGCACTGAAGCCCGATAAAATCCATTCAAGACAAATTCGACTTTTTGGTAGGGGAGGCTTTTTGTTGGGGGGGGGGGGGGGCTGGTACGAGAGAACCACACGAATGACGTGACACGTGGTATTCGAAGGCCACGTGAAGCAGCAAGGCCAGACAGGGTTGGGCCTGACCAATATCTAACCACGTCAAAACGGGATGATTCGTTGATTCATAAACATTTGCATTTTGTAAAATAGATTAGATGCGATAAATTAGATTGATAACCCATACTATTTACACCAAAGAGGGAGTATCGTGTAGAAATATCATTTAGTTGTCTCCCGCATACGCAACTCAAGTAGTCGCTTCTGGTCAGCTATTCAGTCGCTAGCATCACTCGTCTGATTTCCTGCCATTAAAGATATGTGAAAAGTAGATCGCGTATAAATTCAAAAGCATCTCACTGCTGGCACGGTCTCGCGGAAAATGCGTACAGCAGTGCGATTATCGTTCTCCTGTTCATGTGTTCATGATATTCATGAAATGCTAATCTCAAGTTTCTAAAATGTCATCTTCTATACTATAAAACCGTTTGTCTACATGTCTATTTATTTCTATGTTGGCATCAAGGAAGGCGTTCTTTCTAGAAACGTTCTCTCACCCTGGTTGTATCGATTTCCGGTCGGTAAGAATGTCCTCTTGTGGTCAGCAGTGTTTGAGGATGGAATTGCTACAGCAGCTGTGTGGTGACATGTTAATGCCCTGGTGGTTCTTCGTACTACTGGAGAAGGAGGTAACATGCGATTGGGGCCAATTGGTGCATTGCCTACTTTACGCTGATGGTTGGATGGCATTCCTGCTCAGAGAAGCCTCTATCATAGCTACAATTTTGACTGGATGCTATTGTTCACAAAGTTATGCGAGAGAGAGAGAGAGAGAGAGAGAGAGAGAGAGAGAGAGAGAGAGAGAGAGAGAGAGAGAGAGAGAGAGAGAGGGAGGGAGGGAGGGAGGGAGTGAGGGAGGGAGGGAGGGAGGGAGGGAGGGAGAGAGGGAGGGAGGGAGGGAGGGAGGGAGGGAGGGAGGGAGGGAGGGAGGGAGGGAGGGAGGGAGGGAGGGAGGGAGAGAGCGAGAGAGCGACAGACGGAAGCGTTACAACAGTGGCGCCACATGGTGAACGGATAACCAACCAATTTCAGCATCTACTCATAAAAAGCGGGAATTTTCGTCGTTTTGACGTTTTTCGTCGTTCGTTTACGCGTGGTTGTATGGATCGCCATTTTGATGTGCCGTTCTTGTTCGTGGTTAGCATCGATTATCCAGGTTCCGTGGTGTGGCGCCACCGTTTGTCGCACACATCATCGAATGGATGCAATGTGAACTTGTCATTGTGGCGGAAATTATGTATGCATCCAGAATCTAGGTGCATACATAATTAATCTCTAATCCGGGATTTGGCTAGCTCATCAAATACGAGTGAACTTTGATCTGTTTACACGATGCAATTAACTTTGAATCGACTTTAAACTTTCATTACATTGACATAACTGTCACTCTGAAAAGTTAAATCATGCAAAATAATGTTAACTTATTTAGTCGCTGTACACGTTACGTTCTCACAGTTCTGTGTATTATATATACACACCCTGAACGCGACACACAACCTGTCGTACACGACACGTGCTCGTAATCCTGAGTGCAGTTGAAGGTTGCTTTAGCGACACGTGATCCTAATATTGAGTGGAGATCTTGACGAGCGTACATAACATTCCAAAGATGACCACTCGAGGTAATAGTCAGTGACAGCCCCATGACAACAGTCACTTCTAAGTCGGCCGTGGGACAACCGCAAACGTATTCACTTCCGTGTTACCATCGGCACGGATATTCGAAGGCAGGACGAACTGTGGAAGGATTCTCCCAATGGCTCTCAATGTATGTATGTTATGGATATGTTTGACATATAGACCTACATATATGTATAAGGCAGTTAAAATCCGAAAATTAACTGCTGAAATGTCGATAGTTCGCAGCACCAACAGAGAGCGTTTCCCATTCTCCTGTTACGCTCGAGTTTATGACTGTTCGAGATCATGTATTTGTACGAACTGCGTATATAGGCCCCAGTGCGTGTTATTCGATTTTATTAAGAGCATGTTCGCCTTACATACGAGAAGTGAAGCACGTGTCTTTCGCTTGTGCTATTCCGACGTAAATTATTCAATGAATAAGTTATACATTTTAATGTATGTCCTTAAACTGTACCATAAGCTACGTGAACGTTTAAGAAAGTAAAATATGGTAATAAATAAATAATACAATGTCAATGTCATTAAACAGTGCTTAAAAGCAATTATTAAAAATTATCTTAAAAGTGACTGATAAGTAATTAACCAATAAATAATGAAATAAATATATAATAAAAAGGTCATTACAGATAGTCAGTAACACGCCACCGCCGC